>CAUYON010155464.1:0-23885 GCA_963573935.1 Arctocebus calabarensis | reverse complement strand
AGGCGCCAGCCACGTACACCTAAGCTGGCGGGTTCGAATCCAGCCCGAGCCCGCCAAACAACAATTACAGCCACAACCAAAAAATGGCCGGATGTTGTGGCGGGCGCCTGTAGTCCCAGCTACTTGGGAGGCGGAGGCAAGGGACTCACTTGAGCTCAGGAATTGGAGGTTGCTGTGAGCTGTGCTGTGACGGCACTCTATCCAGGGTGATAGCTTGAGGCTCTGTCTCAAAAAAAAAAGTCTGAACTCAAAAGACACTGAGCTTCTGACTCATCCTATAATGAGTATTTGCTTATCCATTAACTATTTTGTTTGTTTAAACTATACTCCAGAAATAGATGGGATGACCTCACTAAAAGAGTAATCATTAAGTTAGTAAGTGCGTTTTTTTTAATCATTTTTTTCTTTCTCTATTAAAGGAATCCTTTGCTGAACACCTGGGCTATTCAAATGGAGTCATCAATGGGTAAATTTTAAAATGTTTTTCATTCTTCCAAAACATAGCATTACTGATCCTACATAAACAACGTTTCTTTACAGTGTTTCCAACCCTGCAAATACACACTTTCAGCCTTTCTCAGCCCTCCTTGCTCCTCAGCAGAGGTACAGAAGTTGTTAACTAAAATGATACCAGCTTTTTCTTTTACTTTACTGGCATAAATTACTATTTGCCTTGAGCGAGTGGCTATTCATGGGACATAGATCTCATTTGATTGACTTAATAGTATCCTCATGTTCTAAAAATGTTGTTGAAGTTCCAAAAGGTTGTTACTTCTAACTAAAAGTATCACTTGGGCTGGAAGAGCATTTATGTTATTAACTCATACATTGATATATAGCTTTAATGTGCATGATAGGAAATGTCTCATCTGCTATAAATGTGTATAATTTTACAGTAAATTGTTAGAGTGTGATTCAATATGAAACATTTTTCATTAGCGATGGATATTGAAAAAAGTAATGCCATGCATTAGCAGAAAGTCTCTGTTTTACTTATTTTGCACCAGGGAATGTTTATTATTTGGATATTGGTTTCATTCTTGAATCTCAAGGACATATAGTGTCACTGGGCTAAGAACCAGGAACTAAAACTCACCCAGAAGCTAGGCCAGCAGGCTTTCCCTGCCTCTCCTTGTCTCTCTTTCCTCTGGTCATTTCTGCTCCCATCAGCTTGGCCAGGGTTACACTGTGAAAACATGGCCACAGGGGGTATTTGGAGGATAGTTCTCAGAGATAGTCACCAGGAAGTTACATTTTGAAAATAGATCTATTAGAAATAACATATTTGACTGGGTGTGGTGGTTCACTTCTGTAATCCTAGCACTCTGGGAGGCCTAGGTGGGTGGATTGCTTAGCCTAAGCAAGAGTGAGACCCCCATCTGTATTAAAAATAGAAAAACCAGCCAGGAATCATGGTGCGTGCCTGTAGTCCTAGCTATTCAGGAGGCTAAGGCTAGAGGATTGCTCAAGCCTAAGAATTTGAGGTTGGTGTGAGCAATGTTTTTCATTTTTGGATTCAGGGCCGATCTGTATCAGGCCTCAGGAAAGTTTGAGCTAGTTGATCGTATTCTGCCAAGGCACTCTACCCAGGGTGACAGAGTGAGACTCTGTCTCTAAAAAGATAAATAGAAAAGAAAAAGAAACATTCTTTGTCATAAAATCAACTACCAAATGACACACTTTAGTGTTACAGACTGCAAGTGTACTGATGAGTTTTCCAAACAATATCCACTGTAGAATTAAGTTTCAACAATTTGACATAGCTCTGTTGATAAAAGAACAAAGAGATATGGCCGAATGTGGTGGCTCACACCTGTAATCCCGTACTCTGGGAGCCCGAGGCAGGTGGATCGCTTGACCTCACAAGTTCGAGACTAGCCTGAGCAAGAAAGAGCAAGAGCCTATCTCTAAAAAATAGCCAGGTGTTGTGGTGGGCACCTGTAGTCCCAGCTACTTGGGAGGCTGAGGCAAGAGAACTGCTTGAGCCCAAGAGTTTGAGGTTGCTGTGAGCTAGGACAGCACGGAACTCTGCTGGGGACAAGAAAGGGAGACCCTGTCATAAAAAAAAGAACAAAGTGATGAATTAACTGTGGAAGACAAAGGCCTTGCTTCTGCCTTTCTCTGTATCACAGCACCCTGTCCATCTCATGCACTCATCACATTTTCGACTGCTGTAGCAAGGCAGGACTCTTGTCCCTCTTTAGTCCATTCTCACCCAGTGGCATTGGTGATCTTGTAAAAAGGTTCGCCAGATCTTGTCACTCCCCCATTTTAAAGCCATCAGTAGCTTTCTGCTATGTTGAAAATAAACCCTTCAGTGTAGTTAATAGAGCTGCATAGGACCTGCTGCCAGGCCCACCCTCCACCTCTCTGGGTCTGTCTCCAGTATTCTCTCCTCACTTCTGTTTAAGCCATACTCTATTTTTTTTTTTTTTTTCAATTTCTCAGTCTGTCCATACTCCTGTCCTCCTTAGGACCTTTGAACATTCTCTTTCTTCTCCCTGGAATGTTTCTCCTCCCCCCAATCCCTCACATTTTTCTCCTGAACATCTTTTTACTTATTATTTCAGGGCTTAGCTAAAATATTATCCTTTAAGGAGGTCATCTCTGACACTCTAAACCAGTGTTTTTTTTATGTAAAGGGCCAGATTGTAAATATTTTCAGCTTTGTGTCCCCTAAAGTCGACTGTGCCATGAAAGCAGGCAGACAGAGATGAGGGCTAGGCGCGGGGGCTCATGCCTATAATCCTAGCACCCTGGAAGGCCAAGGTGGGTAGATGACTTGAGCTCACAGATTCGAAACGAGCCTGAGCCAGAGTGAGACCCCGTCTCTAAAAATAGCCAAGCATTGTGGTGTCACCTGTAGTCCCAGCTACTTGGGAGGCTGAGGCAAGAAGCTCACTGGAGGCCAAGAATTTGAGGTTTCTGTGAGCTGTGACGCAAGGGCACTCTACCAAGGGCAACAAAGTGAGACTCTCAAAAAAAACAAACAAAAAAACAAAAACAGATGAGTGAGCATGGCTGTGCTCCAATAAATTGCCCCAATAAATACTAAATATTTACAAAGTAGGCAACAGGCCAGGGCCAGAGTTTGCTCTGCTGTAATCTAAAGAAGGTATCACATGTTGCTACGAGTTCTCCCACTGCGCCTTGCTATTTTTCATTATAGTACTTACGACAGTTTGTAATTACTATAATTATCCATTTTGAAAGCAAGGACTCTATTTTGCTATCATTATACACATGCCTAGCATTGTGCTTGATACATAGTAGTTGTTTGATAAACATTTAAATGTATCTTAAGTGCCCTAAATTAATAATTTTATATACTTAAGGAGGGACTTAAAGAAATATGACATATATTTGTGGGTATGAGAGCTCTGTGAAGTGAGAGGTTGAGTGAAACAGTGAAAGTATTAGGAACATGAAATTGCTGCCTTTTCTTTCTAGAATGTGTCATCATACCTAACATATACAGTGCATTTTTGGTCAGTTTTGTCTGAATATACTCTCCTTTGGGGTTGGTGTTCATTCATTCTTTCCACAGTTACTTACTGACTGTTTACCATGTACAAGGCCCCGTACGAAAAGCAAAGCCACACTGGGTCCTTTGGGAAGGCAGCAGTAATACCGTCTTCTTGTTTTGCATTTTTGGGTTCAGGGCCGAGCTGTATCGGGCCTCAGGGAAGTTTGAGCTCCTTGATCGTATTCTGCCCAAATTGAGAGCCACTAATCACCGCGTGCTGCTTTTCTGCCAGATGACCTCGCTCATGACCATCATGGAGGATTACTTTGCTTTTCGGAACTTCCTTTACCTGCGCCTTGATGGTAAGTGCAGAAGGCCCTGGGCCGAGAGGCCGTGCTACTGAAAATGAAGGGACAGTAGACATTAGGATCCAGTCTCAGCGGGAAGGAGAGGGGGAAGTTGAAGAACTGACTACTCGGGTACGGCACGATTTTTCTAGATGGCCATTTTCACATCATCGAGCTGATGACATTTGCACAACTGTATGCCCCACATACAAACCAACACAAATGAGTTTAGAGTCCCTTGTGAGCACCCCAATTAAACTAAAATCTTAAAAAATTTTCCTTGCTATTAGGATTGCTTGTTACCTAGGCCTCAGGTAGAAGATGTTGACAAGCTTCTAAGTTTTTCTGTTGAAGAATAACGTAAGGAGAAAAAGGCTATCTCACTTTTCATCAGTAACAACATAATCATTCACTTAAGATTACATTCAATTGTCGTTAAGCCCTTTCTCTTTTTCTAGATAGAAAATTATTTAGGACGTACATAAAGTGTTATATTGTCAAGAGAATCGACTTCATGGTTTCCTGGATTTTGCCTAGCTATGCAAAATATTAGCCTGATTTTAAGAGTGAAATTTAAATACCATGTCCTAAAAATTAGTAAGAAATTATGAATAGAAGAAAATGTGATTTTAGGAATACTCCCTAAATTTATGATTTGGATACCAGCCTTAATGTCTTGGAGATTGAAGATATGAAAGTTTGTATACTATGGCAGGGGATAATGTATTCAAAGAGTGGAAAGTAGGAATAGGAGCTAATTTACAGCCAGTATGCTATTTATACCCCTGGGCACAACAGAGTACAACTCATACCAGTTTTTATCTAATGAAGTATTAATATTATTGTTAAATGGGAAATTTCAAGTTTGTGTTTTATTGAAAGACATTGCTTTATTTTTAGTCCAACTTCTTGTCTCCCTTTTGTCCTTAATATAATGGGATATAGGCTCGGTGCCTGTGGCTCAGCGGGCTAAGGCGCCAGCCACGTACACCTGAGCTGGTGGGTTTGAATCCAGCCCGGGCTGCCAAACAACAATGATGGCTACAGCCAAAAAAATGGCCAGGCATTGTGGCGGGCGCCTGTAGTCCCAGCTACTTGGGGGATGGAGGCAAGAGACTCACTTGAGGCCAGGAATTGGAGGTTGCTGTGAGCTGTGATGACACGGCACTCTATCCAGGGTGACAGCTTGAGGCTCTGTCTCAAAAAAAAAAAAGAAAATATATATATATAATGGGATATATATCAAATTCTGGCTTGCTTTACAGTCTCTTACTTGAGTTTTCAGGTCATGAATTTACTTTATGTTCTGCCTCTTAGGGTATTATGCATATTAATTTTTTAATTAATTAGACTGTCTGACAATTTTATTTAAAATCCTTCTCCTTTCCAAAGTCACTGAAAGCCAGTGAATAGCTACGTAAATGCTAGTTTTGAATTCACAGATACGGCCATGGCAGCCACCGTCTGCCTCTTCTGGCAAATCTCCTCCTTTGTCTCTTCTTTGACTGCGCACCCCCCTCCCTGGGAGGGAAAGTTCAGCGGGCTCCTTTCAAAAGACAAACCCTGCTTCACCTGCTGCTCAGATGAGGGGCAGTCTGCTTTACTTTCCCCTGGATTTACAGCCCACAGGTGTCCTGCATATAACCATTGTTTGCTTGCTTTGTGGCACTTAGTTTTGAAGTTCAGCTCTCTGAAGACTGGTGCATTGAAGTAGTTTAATCTATAAAGCTGGTAAGAGCTGATTTCCTTGAAGCAAATCACTGTAACGGTTTCTCAGCCTGAAAGACTCTCTTTAATAGTCTGTGGGTTGCTGTCCTTATTGTTATTAGTAATAATAGTGGTACAGCTATAACGATAGTCATAATAACTAACATTTATGGAGCACCTAGTCCATGAGGAATAATAGGCAGAGCCCTTCCTGTGCATTATTAACTTAATTTTCTCAACAAAAAGTACTGTGATCCCCATTTACCAATGTGCTCTTATGATCCCCATTTAACAGATGAGAAAACAAAGATAAATGGTGAAACTAGATTCTGACTTGGATCTTTGTGATTCCAATTAGCTCAGTGGATCCGGTGAGATATACCCCATCTCTGGAGATAGAGTATGCTTTTCTAGCTACAGTATTTTGTGAATGATTTTGAACTTATTTACATTTTTTAATTAATTAAAAATCACCAGGCACGGTAGATACCAAATGAATGAACCACTCACTGATGCCACTGTCAGAGTTCTTACCATTAGGTTGAAGGGGACAGATGAGCAAGTCCCATAAAGTGCTGCAGATGAAATTGAGAAGACTGACTGTACAATCTTTTTCTAGGAATCAGCCATTCATTTGGGGGATGGACAGACAATCAATATACACATCAATCCCACTGCACTGCTCTCCACCCCTATCACTCAAGTGTTAAAATGACTTCAGATTTTCATTGCTGAGTTTGATGTCTCAGATTTTGACTTCAGGGAAGAATATCACTTGGTGAAAGCAAAGCTTATTTTTTCTGCAAAGATTATGGTTGCATGAATAGATTTAGCTAATATTCCATTGTAGTTTTTTCCTTCACTGGAAAATGATTTTTGAGTAAGAGCAAGTGGTGAAGTTTTATCCCAGAAGACAAAATTTTCTAACAGCAATGGAAAAGTAAGTTGAAATTAGTAATCGTGGAAGTCTGGCAGTGTGTTCTTTCTGGCAAATTCTGTAATTTTCAACACACTTGCCCTTGCTATTAATTGTACTCTTGTACTTGGTTATGTTCTACATCAAAGTCTAAAAGTCCACAAAACTGATGCTAGTACTGAGCCCATTAACTCCTGTACCACCTACCTTGGATAAACTCCTAGTTTGACTCTCCCCAAGCAACATTAAGAAGATAGCTGGTGGGGCGGTGCCTGAGGCTCAAAGGAGGAGGGCGCCAGCCCCATGTACCAGAGGTGGCAGGTTCAAACTCAGCCCCGGCCAAAAACTGCAAAAAAAAAAAGATAGCTGATGATCAGCAAAGATCTTGAGTTGAGAATTTTTGACTAATGGAAATGGTAATTTAGCAAACTCTGAACCTTCTAATAAGAAATGCCATAGTTTTGCATGAAAACTGCTTTCATCTTTTATGTTGGTTTGTTTTTATAATGTGTCAAGTTCCAAGCTATTTATACAGTTTATATACAAAGCAGATACACACGTATATGGTGCGCCTGTTTGCTTGTGGTATCTGGAAACCCTTTCCACTAAGTAATTTTGATACTCTTTTTGTTTTTCAGTGCTTGATTTTATACTTAGGTTTTTTTCATCCCACTAAGCATATCCCCTAATTAGTTGTATTTATATCTTAATACAGATCATCATTTTCAGTTAATCAGCACTGTCGAACTTCTACACTTGGCCACGGAGATGGACAGTTTTTGTACCCTGATGCCATGATCTCTGGGAGGCCCCCGCTTTCCCCATTTTAGAAGTATTTTTTGGTTTCTTGGCTTTTCATTCAGTTTAGGGGAGAGGATAAATGTGAAACCTTAATCCGTATCAGTAATTTTTTTAATTATTGCGGATAGGAAGACAATAAAGCTTCATGACCAAACAGAACATGTCTTCCGCTGTGATCTTAGAAAGCCAATCCTGAAATTAAAAGAAAAGAAAAAATTCCACATGTTTGAAATATCACCCAAGAAAGCACATTTAGTGCCTCTGCACCCAAATCTAAATTCAGATAATACATCGTGTCAGGACTTGACCAGTTCACTAAACCTGAAATTTGACTTAGGAAGTAAATTGAGTCTTAAGGATGCTGCTTCATTAAATGAGGAGAGCCCCCACAAAACCCTTGTTTCTAATCCCCATTTGCTATATTCAGGGATTTGATTGCCCCCCCCATCAGGTAGGTATTGTTATTTTTATTAAGTACAAAACCAGATTCCCCCCACGTTTGAGAACCTGACCCTCATAAGTGCAGTAACTTGATTCCTTTAGCTGTAGTCATCTAAATGCTTTAATCCTCTGGAATAAATTACTTATGTATTTTCATCTTTAAAAAAACAGAGGCTCAGTGCTTGTAGCACAGTGGTTACGGTGTCGGCCATATACACCAAAGCTGGCCGGTTCGAGCCCTGCTGGGCCTGCTAAACAATGACAACTGCAACCAACAATAGCCAGGTGTTGTGGCAGGCGCCTATAGTTCCAGCTACTTGGGAGGTTGAGGCAAGAGAATTGCTTAAGCCCAAGAGTTTAAGGTTGCTGTGAGCAGTCATGTCACAGCACTCTACCAAGGGTAACATAGTGAGACTCTGTCTCAAAAAACAAACAAACAAAAAAAAACAGAACATGTAGAAATAATATTTGTATAGCAGCTGGTCAGAGACTGTCATGTAACATGCATATACATTTCCCAACAGCCTAAAAATACAGCTTTTTTTTCAAAATGTGGCATCTTAATGCCTTTCTAGTGAAATATGTTCAGTGAATATGAATAATGCTGGGAGTTTCCCCCCACCCACCCAGAATCCATTTTATGAAATGGCCAAAAGTATATAGCTACACAGTAAGTGCTTAAATGGTGCATTGGGAATTCAAGTGTACCCCCAAAGTGAGCACTGAACTCTGTGGTTTGGTTTCCTCTGCTTATTCATGATTTTGGAGCCTCCTCAGACTCCATGGGTGAACCGCCCCCAGGTGTATAATGCTGCTCTGATGATTGGTTTTAATTTGGCGTCCTTTGAACTCGGCAGAGCAGAATGTTAATGTGACAAATAGACTACGAGACTCCTTATATAGTTTTTGATCACTGTGGCTTTCACTCTTGCTAATAAGGATAAATACTCCATTCACATCTTATGGTTGTACCTGCCAGACCATTCACAGTAGCAATCCGAACATAAAATAGTAGAAATCAACTTTTCCCTTGTTTCCTCTCTCGGCATAATTATCCTCACTGCACGGTAATGCCTATTGCAAACTTGCTTTAAGATACTGTAATAATTATTTTAGGTATAAGAGTGTGCATTAAAAACTATCAAGTATTTTAAAGAAATAAATCCATAAAACATTTTCATTAAGTTTTAGGTTGGAGTAAGGATGCTGTAATATTTGTAAAGCTGCAAAGATGCTCAGTCAGAAATGTTTAAACACTTGCTTTCTCACTCTGTTTTTTTAATTGCAAACATTTCAAGTTCTTTCCAAAAGTACAAAACCCTGGGGATTACCTCACCAGTGCTAAAAGGAGTCTGGGCATATTTTTCAAGGAAGCAGGCCTTTTTGTCCAGTTCTGTGCCATTTTCAGACAGGAGTTAATTGGCAAATTTGTTTTTCTGATCCCTCCAGGTACCACCAAGTCTGAAGATCGTGCCGCTTTGCTGAAGAAGTTCAATGAACCTGGGTCTCAGTATTTCATTTTCTTGCTGAGCACAAGGGCTGGAGGCTTGGGCTTAAATCTTCAGGCAGCTGATACGGTGGTCATCTTCGACAGCGACTGGAATCCTCATCAGGTCTGCATTGCCGACTCAGGTGCCCTGGCCTCTCCCTGGACAGGAGCTGATCGGTTTCGTGATCCACATTCACTATACAGATCGAATTTCTAAATAAGCGGGCCATTTCGCCTTTGGAGTCAGTTCTTAGCAGCTGTTTCCTTATCTTCCCTGGAGCGTAGACATGATGTCCTACATATATCCCTTGACAGAGGTTAAGTTTGAGGTAGGAAAACTCAGTTTCTGCTTAGTTTCACTCCCACCACCTGGGATTGCCATCGAGCAAAGTACATTTAGTGAAGGATAAATCAAAAACATTTCAAAATGGCTCGGTGCCTGTGGCTCAACGGGCTAAGGTGCTAGCCACGTACACCTGAGCTGGCGGGTTCGAATCCAGCCCGGGCCCGCCAAACAACAATGATGGCTGCAACCAAAAAAAAAATGGCTGGGTGTTGTGGCGGGCGCCTGTAGTCCCTGCTACTTGGGAGGTGGAAGCAGGAGACTTGCTTGAGCCCAGGAATTGGAGGTTGCTGTGAGCTGTGATGACACAGCACTCTATCCAGGGTGACAGCTTGAGGCTCTGTCTCAAAAAAAAAAAAAAAAAATTTCAAAATAATGACAACAGATTTAGTGAAGGATAAATCAAAAACATTTCAAAATAGTGACAACAGCAGCTAACACTTACTGGGCCCTTCCCCTGGTTAGTTTCTCCATGGCATTGTTTAGTTTTCACAGTCACCCCGCAAGGTAGTTCATATTACTATTTGCATCTTTACCATCAAGGAAACTGAGTCCTAACCCTCTCCCAAGGCTGGTTAGTTAGTATGATAGTTAACCTTTTAATTTGCATTTTTATTTAAAATCATCATCAAAATGATTCTGTTGAGCTTTTATTATTATAAGTTCTTTTAGCCAGGTAAGTTTAGAGTTATCCTTTAAGGAATACTTTGGGCAGCACCTGTGGCTCAGTGGGTAAGGCGCCAGCCACATACACCCAAGCTGGAGGGTTTGAACCCAGCCTGGACCAGCTAAACAATGACAACTGAAACAAAAAAATGGCTGGGCGCTGTGGTGGGTGCCTGTAGTCCCAGCTACTTGGGAGGCTGAGCCAAGAGAATTGCTTAAGCCCAAGAGTTTGAGGTTGCTGTGAGCTATGATTTCATTGCACTCTACAAGGGCAAGAAAGTGAGACTCTGCCTCAAAAAATAAAATAAAATAAATAAGCAAAGGAATATTTTGGTAATGAAAATTTAAAAAGAAAAACACTCTGAATAGGTCTCTTCTGGCACTGGTTTCCTAAATTACTCTGGGAGGTAAGGTGCCTGCCTGTGGGATATTGGGTAAAATGATATTGGTTGGCATTTGATTCATATTGGAACAAATGTTGCATTCAATATAGTAAAAGAAAAACTGCACTTCTTACATATGAATATGAATGCTATATCACTGAGCCCCAGTTTCCTCAACAGTACCCCGAACTACCTCATGGAGTTGTTGTGACAATTGAGTGGAAAAGGCTTATAGCAGTCGTTTCAGGCAGGAAGTACAGCTCAGGGCTACAATACAATTCTAGGGGAGCTTTATAAAATATATACATGCTTGTTTCCCATTCCCTACTGCCCTATCCCCAGTTCTTATTCAGTGGGGTTGGGTGCTTCCTTTGAGAGCTCCTGGGAGATTCTGACATAGGTTCTCTCCTGCTTCTGGGGAGCACTGATTTAAAGAATAAACCAGTGGTTCAAAACCTTCAGGTGGCCAATAGCATTGGACTACCACATATGCTCTCCAGTCATTCTCTGTGAAGTGACTAAATTAAGGAAGAGTCACCATTGAGATGTTCTGACCTGGAACAAGTTTGGGAGCTACCAACACAGAATATATTACTTCCAAGTCTGCAGAAAATTAATTAATTAATTAAAGATAGCTAACAGCAACCTCAAACTCTTTGGCTCAGCCTATTACTTGGGCTGGAGAACAATGGTACAATTAATCATAGCTCACTGTAACCTTGAACTCCTGGGCCCAAGCAATCTTCCTCCCTCAGCCTCCCAAGCTGGGACTATAGGTGCACACCAACATGCCCAGCATCACAACTCACAATAACCTCAAACTCTTAGGCTCAAGTGATCCTCTAGCTTTAGCCTCCCAAGTAGCTAGGACTATAAGCCCCTGCCACATAGCCTGGCTATTTTTAGATTGGGGGGGGTCTCACTCTGCACTCAAGTAATCCACATGCCTCAGCCTCCCAGAGTGCTAGGATTACAGGCATGAGCCACTGTGCCTTGCCCACCCAGCTAATTTAAAAAATTTTTTTGAGATGGGTCTTACTCTATTTCCCAGGCTGATCTCCAATGTCTGGTCTTAAGCAATGATCCTCTAGCCTTGGCCTTCCATGGTACTGGGATTACAGGTGTGAGCCATTGTGCCCAACCCAGAAAATTGTTTATACTTTTTTATGAATATATATAAAAATGTTGCATCCTAAGGCTCTGGTAGAATTCATATTCATGTGAGAGCCTATCATTTTTTTCTGTTTATCATTTTGAATTCCATATTTTTTTCTACAAACATTTATTGAGCGTTACAGACCAGATGAAGCTAGGCTGGGTATCTAGGGAGGAGGAATAAGTGATGTCTCTTCTCCCAGGTTCTCGGTGCAGTCAGACATTTAGATTACTGTACTTACCAGTGTCTACATCTTTATTGAGGACTGTCCTGTGGGTGAAGGGAAAGTTTGTTATATTTTATCTTCTGAGGCAAACGTTTCTTACTGAGTCTCAGATGTTTACCTTCACTGGCGCATGGAAATTCTAAGAGCCAAAGGACATCGCTGCTTCAGGAAATGCTAATCTACCATGGAAACGGATGCTGAGACATCCTCCCCCTCCACTCCTGTCTTTTCCTCTCTTTTTCCCTCCCTCACTCTCTTTCTAGCTGTATTAAAAACATTATGGGTACAACTTCTTCGGCCAGTTGCTAAAAGGGGAGCTCCAGAGTCAAAGTAAGTTGCGGGGACTTACAGCAGTTCCTTCTAAACTATAGTGAATTGAAACTTTGGCGACAAAACACAGGACCCCAAATTTCCACTGCTCTAACTCACCACAAGTTCCTTAAACTGAACCATAGACCTCTGCAAGTAGCTGGTATGTCTCTTGCTCTGGGTAGATTCACTTCCACCAGGTCCCATACACTGGGCCTGAATAGACTTTTTGTCTGTCACTTAAGCATGACCATTAATTTGGGCTAATATTTTTTGATTTTTAGAAATCATTGATCTGAGAGAGATGAAAACGACTATTGCATTTTCTTTTTTTTTCTTGTGTTTTTTTTTTTAGAGACAGAGTCTCCCTTTATCGCCCTCGCTAGAGTGCCTTGCCGTGGCGTCACACAGCTCACAGCAACCTCCAACTCATGGGCTTAGGCAATTCTCTTGCCTCAGCCTCCCGCGTAGCTGGGACTATAGGCTCCCGCCACAATGCCTGGCTCTTTTTTTGTTGCAGTTTGGCCAGGGCCAAGTTCGAACCCGCTACCCTTGGTATATGGGGCCGGTGCCCTACCCGCTGAGCCACAGGCACTGTCCAAGTATTTCATTTTCATTTAAAAAGTACAGGAACAAACTTTCATTAAAAAACAGCTCTACCAGATACTATTAGGCACTTTGCGTACTTTGTTTCAGGTAATCTTCAAGATATTTTACACATAAGGGAACTGGTCAACATTAGCTTGCTTACAGGTACACAGCCAGGATCACGCAAACCTGAGTCTGTCTGGGATCAGGTTTGAATCCTGGCTTTGAGCTCTTTCCACCCTACACCCCATATATATATTGCCTAGTCCCAGCTGTGTTCATGGCTCAGCACTGTAAAATTTTATATTTATTTATTTATTAATTTTCTGAGGACAAGCATTTGCCTAGTTATAGCAAACAGCAATCTTCTGGGCAGCAAATACAAACCTTCTAGGTAGACCTTTGCCTGCTGCTTTCTTCTGCCACACAGGTGACCAAGAATCTCATCTGGTCAAGAGAATGGGTTTCACAGCTGTTGAGCACCAGCTTTATGCAAATCATCAAGGTGCTAGGGATGTGGGATCCAAGGAACAGAACTTTGTCCTGAAAATCTATACAGTGTTTTGGAGGCAGGGGGGCTGTACAAACCACTATTTAACATTGACTCAAATGCCATCACCTGGACCATAATGAATGAACGTGGCATGCCAAGTTTTTATTGTGTAGTTCTAAGATTAGGTGGCACTGGTTTATAGGTTTATGGAGGTTTTTATTTCTACTTCATTACTATGTTTCTTACTAGAGTAAAATACTTAAAATAGAAAAAAGCAAAATGAAGAAGATTAACACCTATAATCGTATTACCTGGAAATATAAACATTGCTGAGATGTTGGTGTTTATCCTTACTGACCTTTTTTTGGGTGTACATAAATACACACATAGACGACCGTAATGTATCTGTTCATTTTCAACATGTAGTTCTCACTTCTTATGGCTTTATGTCATTAAATCTTCTGCATTATAATTTTTATGATATTATGTTGCTACATATACACGGTAAAATACTGTAATTTCTTTAACCAATCTAAAAGCTTGTTTTTAAAAATGAGTTTTATTGAATGTTGACTTTTTTACTTAAGTAAACCATATAAATAATAATAAGTAATGCAAAGAAAGGACATCTTTATTTCTGAATCTCTTTGCCTTCCCATGATTATTTCTTTAGGATAAATTTTCAGAAGTGAATTTTCTAAGTCAGAGATATGCCCAATTTTAACTCTTTTTAGTAATAAATTTCTACTTTATTGGCAATCCTTTTCATTTCCAAACTAAAAACTAGATCTGTAATAGGGTCAGGTCCCAGGAAATCAGCTAGCTAAGCAAACACTGTATGTACTATGTATGTGCAATGCCTATATGTTCAACTTAGTGATGTTTTAAAAATCATCTGTAGGGCCAGGCATGGTGGCTCTCTCCTGTAATCTTAGCACTCTGGAAGGCCAAGGCAGGAGGATCCTTTGAGCTCAGGAGTTCAAGACCAAACTGAGCATGAGTAAGACCCCATCTTAAAAGTAGCTGGGCATCGTGGCAGGTGCCTACAGTCTCAGCTACTCAAGAGGCTGAGGCAGGAGGATTTCTTGAGGCCAGAAATTTGAGGTTGCTGTAAACTAGACTGATACCGAGGCACTCTAGCCTGGGGCAATTCTGTCTCAAAAAAAAAGTCATCTTTAACACAGCACATGAAAGTAGAGGTGTTTCATGCAACTTAAGTGTAGCTGTAGGTAATATCTAAGTCATGATTCTGATATCAAAGTCTTGTTTTTTTTTTTGTAACAGAGCCTCAAGCTATCGCCCTCCATAGAGTGCTGTGGCATCACAGCTCACAGCAACCTCCAACTCCTGAGCTCAAGCGAGTCTTCTGCCTCTGCCTCCAAGTAGCTGGGACTACAGGTGCCCACCACAAAGCTTGGCTATTTTTTGGTTGCAGCCGTCATTGTTGTTTGGCAGGCAAGGGCTGGATTCGAACCTGCCAGCTCAAGTGTATGTGGCTTGTGCCTTACCAGCTTGAGCCACAGGGGCCAAGCCAAAGTCTTGTGTTTTAGTTTTAGTTTGGCAAAAATGAGAACAGAAAACATTTTGAGACCTTGATTTCAAAACCTGACATGTATGTAGGTTTACTTGAATAACTCAATGACCTTGTATTTTTCCAAAGAAGGTAGCTTGTGTGTTTTTAAAATGTACACAGCATCCCTCCCTTATCCCTCTTTGGACAGTGGCTGGTTTGGGAGGCCAAGCCAGGCATCTCAGCGCTCACAGCATATCGTTTCCCCAAACAGGATCTGCAGGCCCAAGACCGAGCCCACCGCATCGGGCAGCAGAACGAGGTGCGTGTGCTGCGGCTGTGCACTGTCAACAGCGTAGAGGAAAAGATCCTTGCAGCCGCAAAATACAAGCTGAATGTGGATCAGAAAGTGATCCAGGCAGGCATGTTTGACCAAAAGTCTTCAAGCCACGAGCGAAGGGCGTTCCTACAGGCCATACTGGAACACGAAGAGGAAAATGAGGTATTGCAGAAAGCCCCAAGTTTATGATCCAACAGTGACCTCTTGTCTCTGAAGGACAAAGAATGACCCCTTTGTTCTTTTAAAGAACTTCTCGGGCTGCTGTTAATTAAAACGAATAAATTAGCCTCTGTTTTAGATCCCAAGCATAGAAAGTCTCTGAAAATTATCCAAAGGAGTATGGTAAAAGCTGTTGCTAGAGGGACCTTAAGGCTTGGCCTGTGATGCTCAGTTTTCCTGGGGAGGTACAACCAGCTGCTTTTGTACTGCCGATGCTGCCGCCTGTAGGGCAGATGTGGAACTGCAGGGAGACGTTCAGCCCTTGAGACAAGACGAAGCTGGAAGGGGCACTCCTTGCCTTTTCTAAATCCCTCCTGCAGAGCCCTCTGTCTCTGTTGCCTTTTGATCAGAGAACACAGCACTTTTGCGCTTCCATAGGTCAGGACATCACATCTGTCTTTAGTACATGCGGTTATATTTGCACTTGGAAAGGGTGATATTAACCTCTACTACATATTGTTCTTTAAGAGCTAACCAGAGGCTGAGAAAAATGCTGGTTCAGCAGTCCTATTTGCCCAGATTAAAGGAGCAATGCATTGATTACGTTTATCTAGGGGAACTTTGGGTTGTCATTGCATTTTTTTTCTTTTCTTTCTTTCTTTCTTTCTTTTTTTTTTTTTTTTTTGAGACAGACTCTCAACTATGTCACCCTGGATAGAGTGCCTTGGCATCACAGCTCACAACAACCTCAAACTCTTGGGCTCAAACGGATTTTCTTGCCTCAGCCTCCCAAATAACTAGGACTACAGGCGCCTGCCATAACGCCTAGCTATTTTTTGGTTGCAGTTGTCATTGTTGTTTAGCAGGCTGGGGCCAGACTCGAACTTGCCAGCCTCGGTGTATGTGGCCAGCGCTCTACAGGCACTGAGCTTGTATTTTTTTTTTTTCATTGCCGATTTTAGTAATTTTATATAAATATTCATTCCAAAATGGATTTGAAATAGATTTGAAAACACATTTATATAGTCTAGCAAATTACAAATACTAGCACCAGTTCTCATCATAAAACTGGCTGGTGATGAACGTATATTTTTTGTGTACTCCTACTTATAAAGGGAAGAGTAAGTTTGTCTCATATATTCATATGGAATACTATTTTTATTGCATATATTAGAGTTTGATTTTGCCTTACATAGGATGTTTTTGAAGTCTTCTATAAATTGTCATCTAAATTTTCTTCAAAGTCCTATATACAGATGATCCTCAAATTACAGTGGGGTTACATCCCAATAAACCCAACATGAAGTCGAAAATATTAGGACATAGCCCCAATTTTAAGTTGAGGAGTGTACTGAATTCATATCCCTTTCACACCATCAGAAAGTTGAAAAATCGTAAGTCTAATCATCGTTAAGGACCGTCTGTACTATTTTTTTTAAATGAATCTAAATGTGAAGTAGAGCTTGATATTTAAAGGAATCCTGAAATGAACCCTTTTGCAAACTGAAGAGTACTTTTGTATTATGCCTCCTCATTTGACGGTCTTACATATTTGATTAGTTGCCCATTGAGTTTCATGAAAATGATGAAAATTACATACATGGATACATTCACACAGCTACACGTATTTGAATATTTCTTATCTTAAATATTTCACCATTTTTGATTCTTGAAAGAGAATATCTGATACAGATAAAGACTTAAATTTTCAGGGGATTTTTTTTTGTTTTGCTTTCATTTACGTACTTGTACATTTCAAAAACATAAACCCAATATGGGGAAGATATTTACTGTCACGAAGCAGGTGAGGGCAGAGCTGATACTCAGCCACTCAACATTTTTGCTGACCTGTGACGCCATGGCACTCTACCAAAGAAAGAAAAACTCAACACTTTTTTTTTTTTTGAGACAGAGCCTCAAGCTGTCACCCTGGATAGAATGCTATGGCATCACAGCTCACGGCAACCTCCAATTCCTGGGCTCAAGCGATTCTCCTGCCTCCGCTGCCCAAGTAGCTAGGACTGCAGGCGCCCGCCACAACTCCTGGCCATTTTTTGGTTGCAGCCATTATTGTTGTTTGAGGGGGCCCAGTCTGGATTCGAACCCGCCAGCTCAGGCACACGTCGTTGGCGCCTTAGCCGCTTGAGCTACAGGTGCCGAGCCAAAACTCAACACTTTTGCTTATTTGTTTTATGTAGGCCTCGTGAAATTAGTACCTGACCTGGGTTAGAAGAGGTGCGAGGGAGCCTGGATTTTTCCAGCCCCCTTCAGCTGAAGCTGTGGGGACATTCTCTTTCTTCATCTCACCCAGATCAGAGGGCCTCCAGGGGCGGCCTAGAGTCGAATCCCCCTGACAAACGCCACTAGCTTTCAACAGCGCTGCTGAGGTTCCATCCCACTCCTAGGCCATCAGCACGTCATACAGACATTACCATTTTCTGAGTGGCCTGTTTATGAGGACACTAAGAGACCATAGGCAAGGACTCCAGTCCTAACTATTCAGGACGGGATAGACCACACCATCACCACAGTTGAGGTACCCATGCACTGCCCAGCCATTTGATTTTCCACAAAGGTCAGGGTAACATGGACAGGCTTCTTGGGATAATTTTTTCATCTCGGACATGGAGATGTGAACGACTTCCATTGCGCAAGTGATGAGAGGGTGATATGTGGCTCTGGGACGAGGCAGGCACAGCAGGAGGGTGTTCATCAGAGGGTATGGAGCAAACTCAAAGCTGTCCCAACTAGTCCGTGTCTTTGTCACATGAAATGTAATATTTAGACAAATTGACTTTAATCAGTCTACAAGAGAACCAGAATATAGGTTTTTCAGAAGTAATTATTATCTTGAGTCAGGTTTTTTTCTTTATTGGATTACATTCATTTCCAACATTTATTAAATTCCTATAGCACGAAAGAGATTATCTTAGGAACTGATGTAGTCATCTCATTTAAGCCGCTAGGACACTCATAGTCTTTTCCTAAAACAAGTCGCCTCCATTTGAACATAGGATTTGTGAAAATGGATGTTTGAAGTTCTGTGTTTTCCCCTTTCTTCCTTCCATCCACACACTGAAATTCCCCATTTGATTTTTAACAAGTCCACTTGCATGTGATAAAAATAATTTTGAAAGGTAAGTCCTGTAGTATATGCCCAACTTCTAAAATCATTTTTGAAAGTGTGGAAGTCATAGCATAACATTTCTAAAAAACAAGAGTTTTAGCTCTTATACAATTATTCTCTCTATGGGCGGTGCCTGTGGCTCAGGAAGTAGGGCATCGGCCCCTTAGACTGGAGGTTGTGGGTTCAAATGTGGGCCCGGCCAAAGACTGCAATAATAATAATAATAATAATAATAATAATAATAATAATTCTCTCTACTGTATTGTAAATTATTTTTTGTTATTGATACCTTTTGTCCCAGCCCCACTGATCTAAACATTAGTAATAATGCCCATGCAAGTACATGGACTAACCAGATCTTTTTTGTTTTGTTTTGTTTTTGGTTTTGGCAGAGGCTGAGTTTGAACCCACCACCTCCCATATATGGGGCCAGTGCCCTACTCCTTTGAGCCACAGGCGCCTCCCGACTAACCATTTCTTAACACCCATGTATTTGGCACATATATATAATTTTTATTGTCTTATTCTGTGCCTAGTCACAAGGTTTCACATTCTCATGTTTTTTGTAAGGCTTTTACCTTTTGAGGATAAGATAAATAAAATTCAAAGAATTAGTTTCATTTTATAATGTGGACTTCCTTATTTAAATCTTACACCCTCCTGTAAAGTAGATGTCACATCCATTGGACAGATGAAGTTGTTGAGGCGGGGAGATATTAAGTAACTTGTTTTAAAAGTAACAGAATCAAGATACACACCCAGGAGAGCCGGTATTCACGTTTCCTCCCTGAACAGATTTTGCTCTGGGAAGATCATTTCAATAGCTTATAAAACAATCACAGCAAGTACTAAACTCAGCAACCTTTCCGTTTTCTTTCTGGCTTGGGAAACGGGACCCTTCAGGGGGGAAGATGTGCCTTATTGTCTGTACCTTGCCCCAGCTGCCCAGCCTCTCCCCTAAAGCCTGTTACATCACTTTGTTTTTAACCCCAGGAAGAAGATGAAGTACCGGATGACGAGACTCTGAACCAAATGATTGCTCGAAGAGAAGAAGAATTCGATCTTTTTATGGTAATGTAGAAAATCATGAGAACAAATGTCTTACTCCTCTGCCCCTTTTTCTGTTAACCAGGATGTCTGGAGCCTCTGTGCCCTGGCAGAACTGCCTTTGTGAAACCAATGCTTTTCCTTCAGTGTAGAGGCTGCAAACTGGCTGCATTTAGCCTGCAGACATATTTTGTTTGGCCCACTCAGTGTGTGTTTTTTTTAAATATCCCATTTGTTGCCAACATAGAAAGAATCTGATTTCTGGCTTTTCTTGAGAAATGAAATCAGGCAATACCAGGCCCACATCACTGTGTGGAAATGTTGGTCAGAGCTGAGTGCAGCTGCACCCTCTGGACAGGCCATGTGGTCCCCGGCTGACCACCGACCCCTCTCCTCCCAGTTTGTTTCTAATCCCAGGCAAACATCCTTGAGGAAACCTACCTGGCTTCCTTAGGCATTTAGGTTTGTAACTCTACCTTAGCCTCCTTACTGGATCAAAGCAACTATACTCCCTGTGGGGACAGGTGGGGAACAACAGCAAAAATAACATAGGTGTGCTTCTTCTAATTGTTGACAAGAGCATGCTTGAGCAAGTAGGAGCCTTCATTTAAAGATTAAAACAGGTTGCATTTCACTAATACAAACCAGGTATAAAAGAACCTTGGAATACCAGGTTTGGATTGGATGTCCCTGGTTTCAACCTTGATGTTCTGGAATACGTAGCCCCTGTAATTTTACTGAGACCTGAATTTGATCTATGTGTGATGCCTGCTGCAAGCCAGTGTTTATCAGCAGCACGCCCCCTTGGATAGAGGAGGCTCCCAAAAGTGATATTTGCTGCATCTATAGGCATTTTCTATAGATGTCTTGTTTACCTCCGTATCTCCAATGGCCAGAACAGTCCTTGGCACAGAGTAGTTTCTCAATAAATATTCATTGAATGAACAGTGATGCTTGCAAAATTTCAGGCTTTGTGAAGATGTCCAGATAGATCAGTATGTATAAAGTTAAGAGGTTCCCTCAGGTATCTTTAGCCACTTTGGTCATTATCAAAGGCTTTTAGCCTGATGGTGGAGGAAACAGATGAATGAAAACTATAACTTTGGTGGCTGAATGCTTCAGAACCCTAAAATCAGAAGTCCCAAATTTGAACAGCTTCAAATCTCAGATAAGTAATTGAGTGAAGCAAGTGGACAGGGTTAGATGGACTGGAGAAGTTTTGTCTAAAGGGGACAAAAGTACCAGATTGAAATGTGAGGCCCATGTAGCCAGACAGTACAAACTTTCAAGAGAAGCTGGAAATCTAGGTTTTTATGTGTAGTCTCTGGATTTCAAAATGCTTACAACTAACAGGGAAAAGGGAAAGGGAGGGGTGGGGGGAGGGGAGGCTGGGTGGAGGGAGGGCAATTGGTGAGATCACACCTACGGTGCACCTTAGCAGGGTACTGGTGAAACTTATTAAATGTAGAGTATCAGTGTCTTTATATAGTGATCAAGAAAATGCCATGAAAGCTATCACTAACAGTATGATCAAAATATTTCTGATTGTATATGAAGCACATTCTGCCCTATGATTGCACCAATGTACACAACTATGATTTAATAAAATTATTTTTAAAAAAAAGATTTGTTTTTTAAAAAACAAGTATGTAACACTGCAGGCCAAATAAAACACAACTGTGGGCCAAATATGACCTTGGAGTTTGCAGTCTTCACCTTTTTAGCCTAGACAGTCTTGAAGAATAGAGTTCCAGCAGTGTGGACACTTACGTGATTTTTGTTTTTCTATGTGTGATTTTTTTGTCTAGGGAGCATTGAATGTGTATAAAGATTCTCAATAAAAGACAATTCCTTCTCAGGAAAATCCAGGTGGCCACAGGAATAACTCCTCAACACCTAACCTGAGATAGATTCTACCCCTTCTAGATCACACTCCAAGGAGCCACCCTACGCAGGCAGAGTCATTTGAGATTGTCAGCAAGAAAGATGTAAAGCAAGGTCAACATAGACATTCATAAAATCTAAATGTCTTAACTCATACTGTCAGTCACCACATTCGTAGATTACAGCATTCTCTATTTAGGGAGGTTAGGCATGCACATCGGAAACAGACCAGTTCCTTGAGGAAATTATTAACATGTAAATTACCAGGAAACACCCAGGCAACAGGCCCTCAGCTTCACTGTTTACTGATCACTGGCAATAACTCAGCACTGCTGTAGCCTCATACACCTTCCAAACGCTGGATAAGCTGCCTACCATGATACAAATTAGATCAGGCTCCGAGATGGAGCATTCCATCAGCCACCCTGAAGTAAGGGGAAAAGAGCACTTATCCTCCCTTACTTTTGGGCTGGGTGTTTTCAGAAATTGAATGCTTCAGAAAAAATTTGAATGTGTATCCAAAGCACAGCCTTCCTTTAATTTGGGATTATATTTATGTAACAGGTGAAAAAAAGGGAAAACTTTTTTTCATAGGCCAGTTGGCTTTGTGAATTTTCTGCTTATTTCTTAAAGGTTGGCATCTTGTGTGGGAGATTATACAGAGTTTTGGTTTGGTTTGATTTTAAAAAATCTAATCCACTGCCTGCCTTTGGCCAATTCACCATTCATTAGCACCTCCACCAGGGGGCAGGAAATAAAATTTGAATTTGTGCCAGCTATTCGTATTTAAACAGTCTAGTGAGAAACAAGAATGTGAGCTAGAATAAATCTTTGGATTTTTAAAATACTTAAATTTATTTGTCCACTATTACAAGAGAATTAGTTGTTTCTGTAAAATTAATATAAACTTATTTGATTTTATATCAGAGGCACTGTGGTTAAACAATACCAAATAAGTAGATATTATAAGTAGATAATATTTATTTTACATATTGTCTAGCTTTCTCCTTCTAAAAATTTGACTTCAGGAAAAGTTATCGTTCATATTGATTACTCACAAATTTTACTTAAAAAGGTCTTTGACAGCTCAAGATAGGTATCTGAAACATTTTGCTAACACACAATCCTTATGTTATTAGACGCTATATTCTCTAACAAAGGCAGGAATTTTTAAAATTATTTTTTAAATTATTTGATTTATAAATATTAAACTTATAAGCCAGTCTCAAGACAAATGTGTTTATGTAGAGTCTATAGACTTTTTCTTGAAGTAGTGACTTGAGATTCTGTATTGATATTCTGCAGATAGAAAGCTCTAGGGAGAGATGACCTCATTAAGACTTTAAGCTTAACTTAATTAATTGCATCTACCATTCCTAAAAGAAAAAGCAAGTGTATAATATGCTTTTATATCAGAAAAGATTTATTTTCTCAATTGTGGACAAACACACACCCATGCTACAGGCTTTGGGATAGATAATAGTAGTAATATTATAGCAGCAGTATAACCAAAAACTGAAGTGGCAGTATTTTGTCATCTCAGTGTAGGACATTAACAAAAAAAATTTTTTTTCTTATTACCTATCTAATCCCCATTAGGAGGTTGCCTCATGAAGTACCTCTTTAGATCCTCTTAGAAACAAGGCCTCCTCTGGGTGCTAATAATGAAAGTTTGGTGGGTCCCGTTTCTGATACCAAAGCATTAGAAGGCAGGACGGAAGCAGAGTGTCGTGAGCTAACTATAGCATATGACAGAGCAGGATGACCACATTTATCTACCAATGGGGCTTCACCATGCCCCAAGCCTACCCGATTTTGCGAACATAATGATTTCCAAAAGCGTTGAAGAAACATAGTTTAAGGGGCTCTGACCTGACCTCTAATTTTTAAATTGATTCTAGAGGTCATATTTGGGTTTCAGCAGTAGATACTTCATTTGCATTTTATCAGTCTTAGCCTTTAGGAAAAAATTATATTGAATCTCTGTTTCAGTACGGTAGAACCGAAGGAAGAGGGAAAAAGTAAATAATGTAATGATGAATGTTCTGTTTGGTTTTGGAAATGAAGCATCTAGCTAGTGATACATAATATATAATATATGTATACATATATATGTAACTGATGTGTATAGAATTCCAGTGGCAGTTTTATTAACTCTTTATGTAATCTATCAGATGGTTTGTAGATTAAAGCCAAATATGCAGCACTTAGTGTATTTACAGGTGAACTGAATTTTTATTTTTATTTTTTTTATTTTATTTTTTTTTTTATTTCAAGCTGGCTTTGCTTTCGGTTTCCTTGTTTTTTTTGTTTATTTTATTTTTTTTTTTCCATTGTCCTTCCTCATAACGATGCGCGGTCCGGTTTGCCTCCCAAGTAGCTGGGATTACAGGCGCTCGCCACTACGCCCGGCGGTGTGTTCTGTCCTGGTGGTTGAGACGGGGTCTTTTCTCTGGCTCAGTCATTATGCTGGTCTCGAACTGTGAG
>CAUYON010155461.1:0-39693 GCA_963573935.1 Arctocebus calabarensis | reverse complement strand
TCTCTATTTTTGTAATGCTTTACTAAGAAGAATGCATTCCAACTCTACCCAGGCTAATACAAAAGATGTAAAGTCTCCATCTTTTTCAGAATTCCATGGTATATATATACCATACCTTGTTACTCCATTCCTGGATAGGTGTACATTTAGGTTGTTTCCACATTTTGGCAATTGTAAATTGGGCTGCAATAAACCATCTAGTGCAAATGTCCTAATGATAAAATGATTTCTTTTCTTCTGGGTAGATGCCTAGTCGTGGGATTTCGGGGTCAAATGGGAGATTTAATTTGAGATCTTTGAGGATTCCCTGTACTTCATACTCAATTTTTAAATGTACAATTCATCACATTTTTGTGTAACTGATCTCCAGAACTATTTCATTTACTTTTCACTTGTAAATCTGAAACTCACCCATTAAACAACTTCCCTTCACTCCTCCTTCCAGCTGTGCCAACCACCGTTCTTCTTTGTTTCTATACGTTTGGGAAGTTATGATTTTTTTCAAAACGTTTATATAAAGAAACATTTATTGAGTACCAGTACCAGTTGCTGGACATTGTTCTTGATGCCAAGAAAGAAAGAGATAAAGGACAGAAGAGGATTCCTGGGAGGTCTTTTCTTTTCTTTTTTGAGACAGCATCATCATAGCTCACAGCAACCTCAAACTCATGGGCTCAAGAGATCCCCTGTGGGCTAGGCACGGTGGCTCACGCCTATAATCCCAGCCCTCTGGGAAGCCAAGGCAGGTGGATTGCTTGAGCTCAGGAGTTCAAGACCAGCCTGAGCAAGAGCCAGACTTGTCTCTTAAAAAATAGCTGGGCACGTGTGGCAGGCACCTGTAGTCCCAGATACTCAGGAGGCTGAGGCAAGAGAATCACTTAAGCCCAAGATTTTGAAGTTGCTCTGAGCTATGATGCCATGGCACTCAACCCCAGGGTGACTCAGTCTTTTTTTTAATTTTCCTGTATTGTGCTACTTAAAAAAAAAAAAAAAAAAAAAGGAAAAACCAGCTGGCCATGGTGGCACAAGCCTGTAGTCCTAGCTACTCAAGAGGCTGAGGTAAGGGATCTCTTTTTTTTTTTTTTGGAGACAGAGTCTCACTCTTGCTCAATCTGGTCTTGAACTCCTGACCCCAAGCAGGGATTACAGTCATGAGTCACTGCACCCTGCCTCTGGAGGGTCTTTGTTACACTGGATTTGGAGGGAAAGAAAAACATAAATCACAATTAAAATCAAAGTCTATTAAGTCTTTATTATTACTATTATTAAGTCTTAAATGGATGATGGCAACAGTGAATTCTGTGAGATGCAAGCAGTAATAATCACACTGTGTTGCTAAGATTTGCTTCCAACGTGGCAAGCCCTGCAAAGCTGAGGGAAGTGTCATAGAGGAGAAAATGTGAGCCAGAGAACCTTGGGACGTTGGGTGTCAGGTTGTATTTGTTAACAAGCCTGGTTATTGGCGAGGGGAAAGAACGATTAAGAAGTTGTTCTGCTAGATTAGCTTGGGCGTGATTGTTGTCTATTTCAAGATTCACTCAAGTACCAGAAAAAGGCCCATTAGGGGAAAAAAAGAAGAAGGGGAAAATCCAATTGGTTTATGCCTATACACTATATAAAACTGGAGCTGCGAAAACAGCATTTTGGGGAGCTTTCAGTGTTTATATGGGAGAACATTATAGTAACATAGCAGTAGAAACCCCTTTCCCCAAAATAAATACAGTTAATGATTAAGTCAACTTAGATGATAAATAATTTTTTTATTTTTATTTATTTATTTTTTTGAGACAGAGTCTCACTCAGTCGCCCCGGGGTTGAGAGCCATGGTGTCATAGCTCACAGCAACCACAAACTCATAGGCTCAAGAGATTCTCTTGCCTCAGCCTTCTGGTATTTGGGACTATAGGCGCCCTCCACAATGCTCAGCTATTTTTTTGTTTTTTTTCAGAGATGCAGTCTTGACTCTTGCTCTCAGGCTGGTCTCAACTTCGGAGCTCAAGTGATCCACCCTCCTTGGCCTCCCAGAGTGCTAGGATTACAGGCATGAGCCACCACATCTGGCCCTCTTGAAATGTCTTGGAAACCACTTTAAGGGGCTTTGTATAGAATGCAAAAGAAAAAGAAAAAATAGAAAACATACTAAGTAGCCAGATAATGAGGATTTATCAAATTGCACCTGAGTTGTATTCACTAACTGTTCTCTTCAGAAAGCTAATCCCTGATTATGTGATAGAGCATGCTAGTATTTGTCAAGGGCTTTGTGGTTTGTTATAGTTGAAATTGATAAATAATAAGTATTGAACTACTATAATAAGGGGAAATAGGTAGGGAAGAGGTTGAACTTGCGAAGTATCAGAGTTCTAAATAATTGTTACAGGCTACTTGTCACGCCCTGTTGGGTGCTTCTTTTTTTTTTTGAGACAGTCTCACTTTGTCGCCTCAGTAGAGTGCTGTAGTGTCACAGCTCACAGCAACCTCCTCAACCTCCCAAGTAGCTGAGACTACAGGTACCCGCCACAACTCTGGGTGCTTCTTAACTTGGTTTCAGATTAGAATCACCTGGGAAATTTAAAATTACTATTGTCCAGGTCCCACCTTTGACCAATTAAGTCAGAATCTTAGAATTTGGAGGAGGAGGAGGGCCTAGGCATGAATTATTATTTTTTTAAAGTTCTCCCAGAGTCTTAGTCCATTTTCTTCTACTATAACAGAATACCTGAGATTGGATAATGAATAGAAATTTATTTAGCAAATGGTTCTGGAGGTTGAAAAGTCCAAGGACATGGCACTGGCATCTAGTGAGGATCTTTTGGCCTCATTCTGCTGTGGCAGAAGAGCTGAAGGACAAGCAAACACAAGCAAAAGAGAAAGCATGAGGGATGACTAACCCACCCCTGCCATAAGGACAGTTCATTCACGGGAGCTCTGTCCTTAGGACCCAGTCACCTCTTAAAGTCCCACCTTTTAATACTGTCAAAATGGCAATTAAATTTCAGTAAGAGTTTTGGAAGAGATGTTCAAATCCTAGCACTTGGTGATTCCTAAGTGCAGCTAGGGCTAAAATTTATTCTGTTTCAGGTCTAGTCAGTTGTTTGTGGGGATCATTTATTAAAAATGTATATAAAATACCTCCTGACTGTATAAACTAGATAAGCTGGCTTTCTCTCCCCTCCCATCAAATAGGCTGGGTTTGGGCGGTGAGTCCTTTTTTTTCTTTTTCTTCAGTCATTTGCAAATTCTGATGAAACAAATGAAGGGAGCTGGAGGGAGATATTTTAAAGAGGTCCCACCCTCTTCTTTAGGAAAGGATGGGGGTGAGGGGTAGGAAGCATTGTTTATATGTACTTCAAAAAGTAGAAAATATGGCATGTTCTCAATCCATCTAAATTATATAACTTTGCAGGATGTGATCCATTTGTGTCAGAATAATGAGGCATATAATACGTTGCATTTAACATGTGTGGGAATTCTTTGCCGAGTAATTAGCATTCCTTTCTTCAGCCTGTATTCAGAGGAAGCATACCATTCACTCCCTCTCTGTGTTCACATTTTCCAGTGCGTTGGAGAGCTTTTTTTCAATAGAAATCTTTGTCTTCTTCCTAATAAGACTTCGATTATATCTGAAGAAATTACATTTCAAGAAACTTAGCATATCTTTCTTGTTTTTTCTGGCAGGAATTGATTTTAAAATCAGAACAATAGAACTAGATGGAAAGAAAATTAAGCTTCAGATATGGTAAGTAAAAATAAAAAAATTAAAACCCCACACATGTACACAGAGTTTTTACTTTAATTGAGAGTTGAAAGTGAGAATTATAGAGGCATTCTATGACAGCTAAAACATGTTTTCCTTTCTTTTCTTTCGGAGACAGAGTCTTATTATGTCGCCCTTGGTAGAGTGCCATGGTGTCACAGGCTCACAGGAACCTCAAACTCTTGGGCTTAAGTGATTCTCTTGCCTCAGCCTCCCAGTAGCTGGAGTCTTGGAAACCACTTTAAGGGGCTTTGTATAGCATGCAAATGCAGGTACAGGCGCCTACCACAATGCTCAGCTATTTTTTTTGTTATTGTTGTCATTGTTGTTTAGCAGGCCCTGGCTGGGTAAAACGTATTTTCTTTGTCAGAGTCAAGGGGAAATGGGTCAGTATTGAGCATCCGCAAAGGTAACTCCACCAAGAGTGGGGAAATGAGAGATAGTACTAACTCTTAGAGGCAGAAGAGTTCTGACAGCTCATTCTTTCAAAACTCTCATTTTAGGGGAGAGGAAACTAAATTCTAAAGAGTGTAAATTACTTCATTACAGTTGTTGAAGCTTTGAAATCAGATAAATCAAAGTGGTCAAGTAGTAGGAACCCTGAGCAAGGAGTACAGGTCTAGGTTCTGGCCATGATGCCTCTAAAGGGAGGGCTTTGGGCTAGTTATTTCCCTTTTCCTCATTTGTAAATTGGTTGGACTGATGACATTGGAATTGCCCCCCAGCTCTGATATTTTATAGTTTAGTTGCATATTTCTTCTTATTGACTGGAAAGATGAAGACTGTTAGACTAGGAAATAAGGGAGAAAAAATTCACATCTTAGTTTGTGCTGCTCTGTAAGATATTAAAAAAAAAATACCACTTTTTTCCTCTTACACAGCACAACACTTTTGACAACAGATGTATATTGACCATCTGTTCAATGCACAAAGTGGAAAAATCCCCCTGTCCCCTCACCAAGCAATTCTCTGGTAAAAACCAACTGAGTGTCCTATAATTGAACTCAATTCTTACTACTGTCTACCTGGAGGTAACATTAGATCCCATTAGGTCAAGGGCTAGGTCCCACAAGCTTGTCTCTATTTCAGATGCCAATCTCGAGTGCAGTTTGAATATCCTGTATCCAAAATGCTGGGGAACGGATGCGTTGGGATTTTGGACTTTTACAGATTTTGGCAGATTTGCATGCACATAATGAGATATCTTGGTGATAGGACCCAAGTCTAAACATGAAATTCATTTATGTTTCACATATACCTGATACAAATAGCATGAAGATAATTTTATAAAGTATTTTTAGTAAAATATTTTAAATTAACTGTGTAATATGTCTGTATTTTGACTGTAACCTATCACATGAAGTCAGGTATGGAATTTTCCAGTTGTGGGTCATGTTAGTGCTCACAAACTTCTCGATTTGGAGCATTTTGGATTTCAGACTTTTGGATTGGGGATGTTCAACCTGTAGTAGGTTGTAAACTATACTGACCAACTAGCCATAAATTAGGGTTCCAATGACCCTGTCCTCGGGTTCCATTGCTTTGCTAAAGCATCTCACAGAACTTTGGGAAGTACTTTACTTATGTTTACCCATTTATTATAAAAGATATTACAAAAGAGACAGATGAATGGTCAGATGGAAGAGGTACACAGGGAAAGTCCTGTGGGCAGGGATGTAGAACTTCCATGCTCTCTTCCAAGTAGGAGGGGGTACCCACAATCTAAGCACTTCATTACTATTTGGAAGCTTTCTGAACCCAATCCTTTGGGTTTTATTTTGTTTTTGAGATATGGTCTCACTCTGTTGCCCTGGCTAGAGTGTAGTAGCATCATTGTAGCTCATTGTAGCCTTAGACTCCTGGGCTCAAGTGATCCACCTGCCTCAGACTCCTGAGTAGCTAGGACTACAGGTGCGTTCCACCATGCCTTGCTAATTTTTCTTTTTCTTTCTTTCTTTTTTTACGGGGGAGGGAGGGTAGAGACAAGGTTTCAGTCTCTCAGGCTGGTCTGGAACTCTTGGCCTCGAGCAGTTTTTCTGCCTTGCCTTCCAGAGCACTAAGATTATAGTCATGAGCCACTGCATCCATCCCCTTTTGGGTTTTTCTGGAAGCTTCATTATGTTGGCATGATAGATTATATTATTGGCCATTAGTGATCAGTTCAACCTTCAGCCCTTCTCCCTTACACAGAGGTTTGGTGGTCAGACTGAAGTTCCAACCCTCTAATCACTTGGTTGGTTCTTCTGGCAACCAGTCCCCCATCCCTACTATTCAGGAGCCCTGGCCACCAGATATCTTATTACATAAGAAGAAACCTATTGCAAGGATTTTAGGATCTGTGTGTCAAGAAACAGGGTCAAAGACCAAATATGTATTCCTTATTATATTATACTGTCACCACTGCTATAACAAAAGTACCATAGACTGGGTGTCTGAAGTAATAAACATTTATGTCTCACAGTTCTGGAAGCTGGGAAGTCCAAGATCAAACTGCCAGCAGATCCAGTGTCTAGTGAGGGCCGATAGACAGCAGTCTCACATGTGTCTTCATGTGACTTGGAGAGAGATCACATCTCTGATGTCTCTTATAAGGACACTAATCCCATTCGTGAAGGCCTTCATGACCTAATTAGCTCCCACAAGCTTCTTGTCCAAATGCCATCACATTGAGGATTAGGCTTCAAGATAGGAATTTTGAAGGAACACAAATTGTTGTCTATAGTATATCTCCCAACTTTTAAAATTTCATTTTGAAATATATAAGGCAAAGATCTCCTTATAATCACTCTACTATAGCTGCTAAATCCTAAAGAATTTGTTTAAACTATGATGAATAAATATGGCTCTTCCAAAATTGCTAGGTTGAATATTTTTTACTTGAACTTAGAAGCTCTTCTTCTTTTTTCTTTTTTGCAGTTTTTTTTTTTTTTTTTTTTGACCAGGGCTGGGTTTGAACCCGCCACCTCTGGCATATGGGCCGGCACCCTACTCCTTTGAGCCATAGGCGCTGCCCCTTCATTTTTTTTTTTTTTTTTTAACCTCCTAGAAGCTGGCTTAATTTCTTTCAGTATGGTGGCTTGCTTTGGAGCCATGTAGATTTGGAACCTTGAGGAAGGTTTTGGTGATGCTTGGTGACCTAATTTGTAATGATGACAGCAGTAACAAAGCATAGAGTTTAGAGCAGCTTAGATTAAGAAAGAGGACTGCATAGTAAAGTAATATAATAACATTAAGGCCAGGCATGGTGACTCATGCCTATAATTCCAGCACTCTGGGAGGCCAAAGCATGTGGATTGCTTGAGCTCATGAGTTTGAGACCAGCCCGAGCAACAGCAAGACCCTGTCTCTAAAAAATAGCTGAGCACTGTGGCAAGTGCTGGTAGTCCCAGCTGCTTGGGAGACTGAGGCAAGAGAATTGCTTGAGCCCAAAAGTTTGAATTTACTGTGAGCTAGGATGCTGCAGTACTCTATGGAGGACGACAAAGTAAGACGCTATCTCAAAAAAAAAAAAAAAGCACTATAATTTTCTTAGGCTCTTTTTCTTCTTTGAGTCTCACAATAGGTATAGGATGAGAATATTACATTGAAATCCCCCAGCCCTTCTTTTATAGAGTAGGATAGGACTTAGAGTGGTAAAGTCCATCTGAGGGTAAATGTCTGGGTTAGTGATAAAGCTGGGACAGCTACCCAAAATCTTGTGGAACATAATGGTCAGCTTCAAAGAGTTCCCAGTATATATCATTGGAAAACATTGCAAAGGTTATCACAGATTGCCCTTTTCATCTGTTGCCACTCATCAAGAAGCCAAATATTTTAAAGATAATTTAAAAACTGTTTAGAGGCTTGGTGCTTGTAGCTCAGCGGCTAGGGCACCAGCTATATACACCAGAGCTGGCGGGTTTGAATCCAGGCCAGGCCTGCCAGACAGCAATGATATCTACAACCAAAAAATAGCCAGGCATTGTGGCAGGTACCTGTAGTCCCAGCTACTCGGAAGGCTGAGGCAAGAGAATTGCATAAGTCCAAGAGTCTGAGGTTGCTGTGAGCTGTGATGCCACGGCACTCTACCAAGGGCGATATAGTACAAAGTAAGTAAGAAAGACTATAGTAAGTAAGAGTATAGTAAGACTCTGTCTCAAAAAAAAAAAAAATAGTTTGAAGAGGGAAGCAAAGAGAATTTTTGATTCTGTGCTAACAGTCCTGATCATAGCAATAAGGAGTGTTTTTTAGGAGCCTGTGAGTGACCATAGCTCATTAGAACTTAATACAGAGTAGCCAAAACATCATTCCCTATCTAGTCAACATTACTCTCAGCAGCAAAATTGTCTCCATTCATTCCTCACAACCTCTGTTTAGTGTGGTAGGATTTCTTTTCCATCTTCACCATAAAGCTGGTTCTAAATTAGCAGTGTGTTTGAGTCTCCTCAAAGGTGCTTGGCTTCTATTTTCCCCATGATTTATTTGCTGTACACCAAACAAGTGCCCCATATATTTAATCCTGATCAGTGAGACAGTGATAGAATAAGATGGCTTTGTGTGAGGCCTGGCCCTGCACTGGCCGGCTGAGACCTAGGATGCTTGTCAGTATGAGCTGTTCAGTGGCAGAGCTGGGAACACAGACCCTCTGAGCCTGTTTCCTTGTCTATAGAATGAGGATGATGGTGCCCTCCTCCCTCCCTGCCACACACACACACACACACACAAACTCTGAGCTGTGGTGGGCATCATGTGAGTGCTCTGTGGAAATGTTTTGTAGGATATACATAAATGGTAAAATATTTACTGTTTTTAATTTACTGTATTTCCCTTGGGCCTTAATCTTTTATTAGGATTTAGTAGTTGTACATTTCTAATATTTTTCCACAAATGCCTCTTTCTCTTGTGCAATTAAATGGTTCAATTTAGTTCATTGTAGTGCAGAAAGTGAAATAATTCTGTCTGTAAGTGGCAAATTTGAGAATGTTGATTTTCCCAAATATCAAGGAAATTTGACTTTGTTATAGGACTACTTCTATAAATATAATTAGGAACTTTTGTATTTTCCAAGATTTTTTTTTTTTTTAATTTGGGAATTCGTTGAGGGTACAAGAAACCAGGTTCAAGATGTATTTTAATGTTATGCCATCAGCTAAAAAGCAATATATGTAAGTTTATGTAATTTTGTGATGTTGTTCTTATTTAAAAGTCTTTGGAAACATTATCAAGAATTATGCATTGAGCTCCAAGTTCCCATGAAATCATGGGCTCCATAGATGAAAAAGTTTTTGAAGAGATCCATTTTATTGTGTTCTAGGGAGCAGAATGTACACAGTAGTAAGTCCAGCTCAATTGTTTGCTTTGTACAGAAACCCAATGTTCAGTCAAGAAAGCAAAATGCCTTAATCACTATGTACTTACAAAAAGGATTATAACTACCTCTCGGAGTCCAAGGATTTAGAACTATTCTCTGTTCCCTCCCACGTGTATTTGACTAATGTAACATGCCGATTCCTAGCAGGCTCATATGTTTTCCCGTTCCTCCTTTTATCATTAAGATTCAAGTCATTGTGAGCTCCTGACAGGCTCCTGTGGCCACCACCACCTCCAGCTCTCAGATGTGCAGTGCCTCCCCTTGTGTCTCATTCTCCTGTCCTCTGCAGCTCCTGCACTGCGAACAGACCAGAATTATAAAATTGTGTTGTGTTATAATGTATCTCCTCCAGTTTAGGGTTTCTCCTCAGTGATGCGGGTGATGGCTTTTAAAACCACTCTTCTTTGTTTCAAATTTTAGGGACACAGCAGGTCAAGAAAGATTCCGAACAATCACGACAGCATACTATAGAGGAGCCATGGTGAGTGTGTTTGAGGGTTTTATAACTCTTCAGGTGGAAGAAAAACATGCATATTTACTTGCCAAGATTATAGGATTCAAGCTGGAGTGTGGTACAATGGGGAAAAAAATCAATTTTTTGACGACCAAACATTTAAAGGGTTCTTTGGTTATGTTTTGTGTTTAATAACTATATACTTTGCCATTGGTCTTCATAATAATAAGCAGGTAATTGGCTTATAAATGTTCTAGAATTTGTCTGTACCTTGAGGTGATTGTATATTTTTATGACTTTTCTTTTATTAACACCATATGGCAATCTTAGCAAACCCTAAGCCCTGTGGCAAGGCAGTCCTTTCTTGCACTCTCATCCTGCAGTCCTGCCACCGTCCTCCCTTATCCTCACCATGTCCACAGCACCCACTGCTTATGGCTCATCCCTCTGGAATCTCCTGGACCAGTGTTCTGCCAGCTGGCTAGACAGTAGCTGGCGAGGTGTGACTCTTTGAGGCTTAGAATCTAGTGAATCTCAACTACCACATCCTTGTTTGGTGCCTCTTGGCCTTATCCTTGTTATCAGAACTTCATCATGTGGTTATTTTCCATCCTGAGAGGCTTCATCTATTCACTGTAGCTTGTTGGCTCTGGGCAGGTCCTGTGTGGTGCTGGGAGTACAGTGGTGAATAAGGCAGTTTGGAAGCACATCTGTAATGAACCATGCCTAAAATGCCAGGCCCAGACCAGGGCTGTATCTCTGTCCTTTATGCCTAGGGCAAGCACAGGTTGGAACCTTGGATTATGATGAAACCAAGTATGCTCAGAGAAACTCTGAGAACTGAACAGTTGCGATCATGAAGCCTAACCAGGTGTATTGCAGGGTACCAGCTATCATCATACCCAGTTCATTGTTTAAAAGACTTGTGCTTCTGGGAGTGGTGCTGGAGTGACAGAACCAAAGGGGTCATAGCTGTCCCCTTACCTCCAGGAAGATATAACTCATCTCCTCAAAAAGATTAGAAATTCCTTCTTAAAACTTTACCACCAACCATTATATTTGTATAGGTTCACCACATTCTACCCTAGAGTGCTTTTAACATTATGAAAGATCATCATTTTAATAAAGCTAGCTGCCAGCTACTCTCTGTTTGCTTAGATTGGAATCAAAGGAAAGAGACTTATGTCATGTGCCAGGAGAACATTTATTTGTTTGTTTTCCCCAGCAAGGATTTAGGAATAAAAAGAATATTATCACAGGGATAATCTGGAATAGTTTACAGGTAATTCTAAGTAGAGGCATCTTGGACACACAAGCCTTTCTATTGACCATTTGTTATTTTCTGGGATTGACATCTTGGCGCCATCTGCATGCTTATTTTCACTAGAGGAACACTAGAATGTGGGATTAAATATTTCAGTTTCACTTGGATATGTTATTTAATTGAGGTTTGAGGATTGTCTGTCTTTTTCATTTATCTACTGCCAGTCTTTCCTTACATTACTTCAGATCATTACAAATTGTTACTATTCTAGATGGTATTGTCTTTCCATTTGAAGCTAGGGATTTTTGTCTCTTCTGCTCTGCCTTCTACACTGCCAGTGTCTGACATGTAAATGCTCAATGTGTACTTGCTGAAGGGCTGAATCAGTGCACAATTTCTGACCTAGAAACCATCTCAGATGGTTTCCTGACACATTCAGGAAATCCTGCTCTGCTTGAGTCTTGATCTCTCAGGTCATCTATTCCTGTGGGCGATGGGGCCATCATGTCCCATTGGGGTGTACCATTTTCAGCAAGTGTTGGTTGTGGCAGGTTTAGTTTGGTTGGTTTAAATATGCAGCATGTCAACAAGCATGGTGCTGGAGTCTCCACCATGGCAGAATTTTTTGGTCTGTGTCAAATACTTGGGAAACATTCACAGCATAGCAGTAGTCCTAATGAACAGTCAGGCTTTGGGGCGGAGAGGGGGGGAAGGGACCATATCTGAACAAATACACGCCTACACAAGAGAAAAATGCAATTTAATTCAAGTTGTTGGGTGAGGGAGAAGTGGAGGGGATTGGTTTGCTCTCACCTAACAGACCCAATGTAAGGGTACATGGCACACCTCCTGGGTAAGGGTCATGACTACCACAGGGACTTTACCTAACAAACACGAACAATGTAACTGAATTATCTGTGTCCTCATATTAATCTAAACAAAAGAAAAACAAAGAAACAAAGAAAAAGTGGATATCATTATGTCATATCATTGTGTTATGAACATTTCTCATAGATCAACACTATTTTTGATTTTTTAGGAAGCTATTCTTATTGTAGATATATAAATTTTTAATTCTCTTGTTATTACTATTTTAATTGATACATAATAATTGTATTATTTATGGGGTATAGTATGATATTTTGATATATGTATACAACATGTAATGATCAAATCAGGGTACTAGCATATCCATCCCCTCAAGCAACTTCTTTGTGTAACATTCAAAATTCTCCCTTCTACCTATTTTAAAATATATAATAAACTATTTTTAACTATAGTCATGCTAGAGTGCTATAGAACACTAGAACTTATTCCTATCTGGCTGTAATTTTGTAACCATTAACTGACCTCTGGCTCTCCTTCTCACAGCCCTCCCTTTTCCAGCCTCTCCTAGCGACCATTCTACTCACCACTTCTATGAGATATACTTTTTTAGCTTCCACAGATGAGTGAGAACATGTGGTATTTATCTTTCTGTGCCAGCCTTATTTCATTTAACATAATGTCCTCTAAGCTCATCCACATTACCACAAATGACAGAATTTTGTTCTTTTTTATTGCTACATAGCAGACATAGAAAGTTTTAACTGATACACTTGAATTTGTATTTCCAAATGATTCATAATATCAATTAGCTTACAAACATAGGCAATAGTCAACTGATTTTGACTGTTGAAACAAAAAAAAGATATAAATTAGTAATAACTATCATTTATTGAGTCTGAGCTATGTGTTCTAGGTTAAGTAGTTTAAAAGTAATATCTCACTAGACCCTCAAAATGATCCAGCCTAGAAGATGTATGGTCCTTGTTGAGGAAAATAGAGGAAATAGAAGCTGAGAGGAGTGAAGTAATGTCTCCAGGGTCTTCTAGTTAATAAATGTTGGAGCTCAAACTAGAAGCCACTGACTTCAGAGTCTGTGCTCTTTTTTTTTTTGAGACAGAGCCTCAAGCTGTCACCCTGGATAGAGTGCCGTGGCATCACAGCTCAAAACAACCTCCAATTCCTGGGCTCAAGCGAGTCCAAGTAGTTGGGACTACAGGCGCCTGCCACAATGCCCAGTCATTTTTTGGTTGCAGCTGTCATTGTTGTTTGGCGGGCCTAGGCTGGATTCGAACCCGCCAGCTCAGGTGTATGTGGCTGGCACTTTAGCCTGTTGAGCCACAGGCGCCGAGCCAGAGTCTGTGCTCTTAACACCACACTGTGTTCACACTTTCTGTGCTAACCAACTGAAATGAAATTTCACAGTGCTATGGCATGCAAATAATCAAGGTGGTTCATACAGCCCAAAGGATAGGTGATGTGGTGGCGGTTATCTGGTTGATTCTAATAGTATAGGCAGCAAAACACTTTGAGTCAAGAATTATTTAAAATCCACTTTGTTTTTTTATTGTAGTGAAATATACATAACATTTAATTTCCCATTTTAACCATTTTTAGTTCTCCAATGTATAATGAGACGATTGTAAAATGTCCTTTAGAATGTATGCTCAAAGTAAAGCATTTGCATTTGAGGAAGGACAGAGGAGAATATTGTTTGTCACTTAAACAATAATATATTTTTTCTGGTTCAGAAAATCACCCAAAATCCCACCACTCAGAGATACTGTCTGTCAGTATTTTATTTCCTGAATTCTTTTGTCTTTGCACATGTGCACTTTATGTGATTTCCGTTTATTTACATTCATATTTTATATTTACTTACAAAATCAGAAGCCAGATCCTGAAGGACTTTGCCTACCATATCAAGGAATTTATGATTTAATTTTGAGTGTAATGGAAAGATAGTAAAGGATTGTGAACAATGAAGTAATAGCTTTTGTTTCTCTATGGAAAGTAGATTAGAAGATGTTAAGATAGTATTTCCATAGCACAACAAAGTGGCTGTAATCTACAATAAGAAGTTAAGGTATACTTTAAAATAACTAAAAGAATGGAATTAAAATGTTGCCAACACAAAGAATGATAAATGCCTGAGGTTGTGTATAACTCCCCCCCCCTCCCAAAAAGGTAGCATACTTACTTGAAAAAAATAAACAAATAAAAGGTAAAACATGCTGGCTCAGCGCCTGTGGCTCAAGCAGCTAAGGCGCCAGCCATATACACCTGAGCTGGCAGGTTTGAATCCAGCCCAGCCCACCAAACAACAATGACAGCTACAACCAAAAAAAAAAAAATAGCCAGGCATTGTGGCAGGCGCCTGTAGTCCCAACTACTTGGGAGGCGGAGGCAGGAGAATCACTTGAGCCCAGGAGTTGGAGGTTGCTGTGAGCTGTGATGCCACGGCACTCTACCCAAGGTGACGGTTTGAGGTTCTGTCTCAAAAAAAAAAAGGTAAGACATGCCATAGCACTCATATGCTCAATAAAAAATAAATAAGAGGTTAAGAATTAAAGCATGGAAACCAATTAAAGGTTATGACAGTAATCCTGGTAAAGGATAATTTATGAAAGTCTGAGTAAGGCCGTGCGAGTGTTAGAGGAAGGGTCAGATTCTGGAAATACTGAGGAATACTTAGTGACTGTCTATGGAGGGGAAAAAGATAACTCCCTCTTGTTTGCTTGGGCTGGCTGGCTGAGTTGTATTGCCCTTTACCAAAATGATAATACAAGGACGAGTAGAAGGTTCAGAGAAGACAAGATGGTCTCACATTTTACTTAGTGAGTCTGCAGTTAGGACAGGCGGTATCTAGTAGCCGGAGTCCAAACAGTGTCTCTCAGGCACAGCTGGCCTCTGCCTACTCCTTTGGCCTCATCTTGTGCCCTTCTTTCCTTAGATCTGGGTGCCCTTGTAGTGATGATTTCCTTTTGTTCAGTCCAGTGAGCTCTGGATCTTCAATGTCAGCAGGATATTTATAATTTATAATGCTTCTGCTGTTTGCCAGGCACTGTAGGCTTCCCCTCTTCCCTCTGATCCCAACCCCTTGCCTAGTTTGTCTACACTGTTCTTGGGCCTTGGCTTTAATTTTAATGTCATTTTCTCAAGGAAGCCTTCCCTGGCCACTTCAGCCTCTGAACCAGATTAGATACAACCTAGGGATATGTGCTCAGAAGTCCCTGTGCTGCTTCTACACAGCAATTGCGAAAATCATAATTAATTTTATAGTTATCGATTCATTGTTTTCTCTGCTTGCCATCCACAAGAGGAAGGGAGCTTTACTAGCTTGTTTACTGCTGGTAGCACCTAGTATAGGATCATGCTCACAGCAGGTGCTCACTAAATGTATAATGAATGGACGGACAGGTGAATGGATTTAGCTCTTAGTACAGTGTGGTCTGGGGATATAGATTTTGGAAGAGTTAGCCTATAGGTGTTAGTTGAAACATGTGAAAAGTAAACCTTTATAAGAAATACCAGACATGGGTCTTCAAAAATCCAACAACAATGCCTTTCATTAAACCAGCATGGCAAATGCCTTATATTTTAAGTGTCTGTAGTTTATTTAGATGAAGAGTGACATTTTGATCAGCTTACATAAAGAATAATTTTAAAGCTGTGTAGTTTCAATCTTAGAGGAGCAAGAAGCGAGACATTTTCTACTTGGAATAAACAGGTGCACAATGGAAATGATTACCTCTTACTCTCAATGTTATCTCTGTTTTAATTTAAACACTCTGCTCCAGTTGGTCCAGATTGTTATCATGTTAGGTCAGGTAGAAAGGGAGTATCACCTTTACCACAATCACTAATTCATTAAAGGTTAACAGTGAAAATGTTAACCAAGTTTTTATTTATTTACATGGTGAGACAATGGAAGAATTTATCTACTGATTTTTATTTTTTTATACTTTTCAAACTTACTATGAACCCCTTTTTGAAGACCAAAGAGGACAACAAAAGGTTTCTAGAGGGTAAGAGAATACTGACATTATATACCCACTTTATATAAGGTACTAAATAAAGATCTTTTTTTTTCCTTTTCTAGGGAATTATGCTGGTCTATGACATCACAAATGAAAAATCCTTTGACAATATTAAAAACTGGATAAGAAACATTGAAGAGGTATGCAGGGAAAGGAAAGGATGATACTGGAGAAGAGTAATGGGCTGCTGTCTCTCTGAGCGGTGGTGGGGCTGTGAGAAGTAGGCCTGGGCACGTCGGGCTGGTGATCTCTGAGGAGCTCCGTAAAGGCCTGGATCTCTGCTGCTGCCAGCCTGACCACTATAGGGGGTGGGAAGGGTAGCCAGAGGATCAATTTCACAGAATTTTAAACTCAGGGCAAATTTCACCCAAATCCCCATTTTATACAGGAAGGAACTCAGACTAGAGGAAGTGATTTGCCTTTGCTCAAACAGCCTTTAAAAAAGAGAGCCAGAGTTTGAGACCACCCTGAGCAAGAGTGAGACCCCATCTCTACTAAAAATAGAAAAATTAGGGGTGTTGTGGTGGACCCCTATCATCCAGGACTTTGAGGTTGCTGTGAATTATGCTGATGCCATGACACTCTAGCCTAGGCAACAGAGTGAGACACTGTCTCAAAAAAAGAAAAAAAGAAAGCCGGGATCAAACATTCTGACTTCCAGGTTCTAGTTATTCCACCATGCCGTTTGACTAGCAAAATATATTTTTGTTAACAGACGAAGAGGGTCCGGCCAGCTGTCCCTGTCGGCCAATATGCAGAGGCGGGGACAGGTCCACCAAACTTTGTCAGAAGTCTGGGATTCTGGAGAACAGTGACAGTAGCCTTTCCAAGTCTGTTCTGTTCTTTCATTTCCAACATTACAGGTTAATACATTTGAGTTCAAAGGGTTCATATTAACCCTTAACTTAAGCAGTAATCAGCTGAACCCACAGTAAACTATATCAGTATAACTCTTGATCCAAAATCACATTCCAATTCAAAAGTTAATCTTCTAAAGCAATCCACCTAGACCACTCAAGAGAGGCATATTTAGGGTGGGAGCTAAATTTACAAAACAGTAAGAATGAGAGATGGGGGTGGGAGGGAGAGGGGTGAAGTTCAGGCAGGACCCCAACTGACCAGACCAGCTGTGTCATGTCTGCCTTTGCCTGACAGACTCCATCATATTTTTACTATATCTGCTTTCATTTTTACTCTGGAAACTTTTTGCCCTTCAGATGCTTGCTGTTAGATATTTGAAATCTGTTTTGATTCAAGGATCATTGGTATTGAATTATTTTTATGTCTTTGACATTTCAGGAAAAAACAAAATCTGACTCTGGAATAATTTCATACACATTTATAAACTCACATGAATTTACTTTCCAATAATTTAGAATCCAGAACACTTTTTCCAGTGGGTCACTCAGTTTCAAGATTTTTTCCTTCTTTGAGTCAGACAAATATTTGGAAGTTTCGTTGTTAAATAATCATTAGTTTTATTTATGTTTGTTCGTGTGCAAAAACTGACGTGAGAGTGACTGTGAGCCTTCTGGGGAAAACGGTTTGTAGAGCTCTGTGAAGGCTGTCATGCTGTAACTTTGCCTCTCCTCCCATCTGTAAACTTTTCTCCGAATCAATGAGAGACAATGGAAGTCTGTGTTGACTGAAAGATTGTTTGTCTTACTATTAAATTCCTGGATGTGTTTTTGATAGGCTAAGATTTGTCTATTGAGAAACAGATTTTTCTCTGACTGTTTTATAGCAAATTATTTTCTCTCTGCAGCACGCCTCCTCAGATGTTGAAAGAATGATCCTGGGTAACAAATGTGATATGAATGACAAAAGACAAGTGTCAAAAGAAAGAGGAGAGAAGGTAAATTTGAACCAAATGGATAAAAGTTGGAATTTGCTCACATGAAACATTTATTTTTCTTAGTGCTATTTAATTATTGATTTAACTTTAAACATATCTATGCTTGAATCCTTTAAAATTGGGTATCAACAACAAAGAGTGATAATCCATACTTGAATGGTGTGAATTAGTATTCGTGAACCAGCTCCATAAGCTGTATGGTCATGACTCATTCCTAAAGAATTTGCTAGTGTTTCTTGGAGGTACAAACTGGTCCTTTCTAGGATTCCTGCTCCTTAGACTTCAGATCATATGAAAAGCCTCAGTTTTGAAGTTAAAGCAATGTACTGTCTTTGAAAAAAAAAAAAGTTATAGATGAAGTTTCAATAGTAATCATTTTCTAATTCATTTTTTTCCCCCTAAGAACATACTACTTGCTACACATTAGATTTAGGTCCTTATGAATAAGCTATGGATGTCCTTTACAGACATGCCTGTCTTTTGTGTCCACTAGAGCAAAACGTTTAGTCTGTGTACCTTACTGCTTCTATGGTATTTTCTATATTGGCTTCACTTTTTAAGTCTTAGAATTTTTTAGAATTTTAAGCTTTAGCCTTTTTTTGAATAATATATGTAGAATGTGTTTTGTTTTTCAATCTGACTGCAAACTTAATCTTAGTGCTATCAATGAACTTGGAACTCTTTTGGGGATAGATGGAAATATGAAAGAGTTCACAGTTTATCTCAGAAGAAATCGAAGCAAGAGTACTTCGATTATTTGAGCTTTTGTTCTTCTATGGATGAATTTATTAAAAGCAATTAAAAGTCAATAGAGTAACCTGGAGAATTGTACTGTTGGAGCAGATAAAAGGAGCTAATTAATCCCAAATTAATTGTAAGGGTAAAAATTTATCTCATAGTTTTTCTTGTACATATACCATGTATTAGAGAACTGAAAGTATAATAAATAGAAAAAAAGAGAAGTACTTAAATTGTTTTCTAAATGGAAGTTGTGCCATTTTTCTTATACGTTAAATTACTAAATTCCAAATACAATAGAAGAAAACAAAGACATTTGAGAGCCATTTAGAGTTCTAAAATAGATAATACCTTTGAAAAACCTAAAAAATATAAATGCTTTATATATTCAAGCAATTTTCACTGAATTTAAAGGTTTCTGTTTGCCTTTCAGCTAGCAATTGACTATGGAATTAAATTTTTGGAGACAAGTGCAAAATCCAGTACAAATGTAGAAGAGGTAAGAAGGAAACATTTGGTGACTTGTTATGTAGTGGCACCAAGTGCCGAAGTTCCTGTGTTCAAGCAGCTGTCAAAGCCTTGGTATTTTTTTGATCTAGTGAATGCTTTTTGTTGACCCACCTCCCACTTTGCGCTTCTGACTTTTGTGTGGACTCTGATTGTGAATTTCTATCATCCAGCCTCCACATGGGTTGTACTAGATTGCTCAATTAAGATTTGCTGAACAGAAGATTAGAAGTTCAGTATAAGTTCAGTTTTGCCCTTTGTATGGGAAGCTGGAAATCCTGATTAGCAGACCACGCTGTGTCCTCAGCTCGTTTGTCATCGTTCAAGTCATCCTACAGTAGCCTGTAACAGAACAGTTAAATTGCTTACATGTCTGTACTCTCTTGAGAGAATTAAACTGCTATTGAACTGATCCCCTTGGTATACACATTTGAAGTAGGTTAAACACAATACATTTTAACACAATGGCATTTAGTAGAAGTAAGAAAGTGTGTTTATCAGAAAGTAGCTTTAATAAATTTTCATTAAGTAAGCTGTTAATGAAAACCAAATCAAAGTCATCTAAGAATAGGTTTTCTTTACAAAGGCAGAATTGTTGATGATATTTTCATTTTTAAAAAGCATATATTGGCTCGGCGCCTGTGGCCCAGCGGGCTAAGGCGCCAGCCACGTACACCTGAGCTGGCGGGTTTGAATCCAGCCCGGGCCCGCCAAACAACAATGACAGTTGCAACCAAAAAATGGCCGGGCATTGTGGCGGGCACCTGTAGTCCCAGCTACTTGGGAGGCGAAGGCAGGAGACTCGCTTAAGCCCAGGAATTGGAGGTTGCTATGAGCTGTGATGCCACGGCACTTTATCTAGGTGGCAGCTTGAGGCTCTGTCTCAAAGAAAAAAAAATAAAAAGCAAATATTAAACTGATCATAAGGACAATACATGTAATATGAGTTAACATGTATAATTTACTTAAAAATACTGGTGGTCTCATAAACATTCAATTTCTTAAGCTACTCACTGTTTATTCATAACATGATGGCTAAAAATTAAAGTAACTTTATTAGCCAATGGACACTGATCTGAACTTTTTCTTTGTTTTAAGTTAACTAACAGTCTTTTTTTCAGGTTGGCTAATGGGTGTTAGGAAACAGGAAATCACTACTTATTCATTGACACAAACTTAGTTCAGCCGAGTAATGCTTCTCTCTGCTTGCCACAAAGGATTTTACTCCATCAGAAAGAGGGGACCTCTTAAGTTGGCTTGAATGGTAGAGACAGGAGAAAAGCTTGCTCACTGGGGTGGCCCACATGGGACTGGTTCCACAGAATGGACCCTGGCTTAATGGACCAGGATAAGTCTCTGTTAGCACCTGCACCTTGCTCATAGCTATGGCTTAGAGAGAACCTGAGTTATAGAGGAGAAGGCTGTGAGTTGCTGAGCTGCTTACTCTAGTCAGGTGTTATACAAATGTCAGCCATTTTTCCAGAGTGTTAAATTAATACAGTTAGCCTCATGAAAACTGAGATGGGCTTAATTAGACCCACAGATGGCCAGCATGACAGTGAGGCACTGTCGATGAGTAATAATGCAGTAGAGGCTCCATAGTTGACTCTCTCCCTTCATTGACCACCTCCTTACCATTGACCTGATTTCCATAAACCAGACACACACCACATGTACGTGTCAGTGCAGCAGGCCTAATTCTTTATGTTGACCACCTCTGTGTGTTGACCAGTGTGTGACAGTCCCTTGGGTGATCAACTTACAGAGATCCTACTGTGGTAGTTATCATGTTGTTTCTATTTGATTGGATTGGAGATAGTCCTTTTCCTAAACAGTTTTTAAAGATCAAGAGTGGTTGAGTGTGGGCTCAGTGCCCATAGCACAGTGGTTACAGCACTAGCCACATACACCAAAGTTGGCAGGTTCGAACCTGGCCTGGGACAGCTAACCAACAATGACAATTGCAACAAAAAATGGCCGGGCATTGTGGCAGGCGCCTGTAGTACTGGCTGCTTGGGAGGCTTAGGCAAGAGAATCACTTAAGCCCAAGAGCAATGTTGAGGTTGCTGTGACCTGTGAGGCCATGACACTCTACCGAGGGCAACATAGTGAGACTCTGTCTCACACACACAGAAGAGTGCTTGAGTGCAAAGAGATTGATAACAGTAGTTCAGCATGGAGACAATTGAAGACGATTTAACAGTTCTTGGCTCTATAGAAACAAAATTAAGTAATGATGAGTTTTAATAATATTTGGTTAGTCAAGAGACACTATGGATAAAGTATCATTGAGATTACTCAGATTTGTCTTGCTTCCATTGAACTGATTTCCATGGAGGGGAATTTATTGATAGCTAAGCTCCAGGAACTGTTGGGATACTGGGGTGTGAAGACATGAAAAATTATACATACTTAAGTATGTGTGAGAGCAGTTTAAAAGAGGAGATCAGAAGTAAAAAGTAGAGATTTTTGTGAAGACAAATTTTAGAGCTATAGGATAATACATCATCATTAATTTACTCATTAAACAGACATTCAGCACGTCCTAGACCAGACACTGTGCCCTGCTGTGGGGATGTGGATGGCTTAGACAGAGCCTCTGCCCTGTTCTTGGTATACTGAGGAATCTACTCATAACGCAACATGTGTTACATTAGGAACTTGTGTCAGATATTACATGAAGGAAATATTTAATGAATGAATGAATGACAGTTTGATAACTTAGGAAAATGTTTATGACACAGTTGAAAAAGCATGTAACATTCATATGCATACTATGATTACAATTATTATTTTCTCATTTTAAAACTTTGGAGAAATATATTTGATGGAGTAATGGAAATTTAGTATTTCTAGATTAAAATTTATTGTGAATATATAATAAAGAAAATTTTTGTTTTACCTATAGGCATTTTTTACACTTGCACGAGATATAATGACAAAACTCAACAGAAAAATGGTTTGTATCTTATAATTTTTATTTTCATTCATTCCCTGTTCTTATTTTACATTTGAAGAAAAGGATAGACTTGATTAAGATTTATTCACATTATACTCATTTTTTTCTTGACTCAGATATTCATTTGATTGAACACTGATTCTTAAAATTTGAGTTTGTTGGGGCAGCACCTGTGGCTCAGTGAGTAGGGTGGAGGGTTCAAACCCCGTCCTGGCCAAACTGCAAAAAAAAAAAAAGAAAAAAGAAAAAAATTTGAGTTTGTTTAGGATTCTTAGTTCTGAATGACAGCTGTTTCTTTTCTTTCATCTATCTCTTTAAGTGGTCTTTAATTGAATGTTGATCAGATTAATTAAAATAGGGACCATGCCTGTAATCCTAACATTTTGAGAAGCCAAGGCAAGTGGATTGCTTAAGTTCAGGAGTTTAAGACTGGCCTGAGCAAAGCAAGACCCTGTCACTACTAAAAATAGAAAAACTAGCCCGGATGGTGCCTATGGCTCAAAAGAGTAGGGTGCTGGCCCCATATGCTAGAGGTGGTGGGTTCAAACCTAGCCCTGGCAAAAAAAAAAAAAAAAGAAAAACTAGCCCGGTGTGGTGGTGCCTGTAATCCCAGCTACCCTGGAGGCTGAGGCAGGGGGATCACTTGAGCCCAAGAGTTTGAGGTTGCGGTGAGCTATGACACCATAGTACTGTACCCAGGGCAACAGAATAATACTCTGACTCAAAAAAAAAAAAAAATGACAATAATAATGGCACAAATTAGATTTTTGCCATAAAATTATGTAGTTCAGTTTTCTTAGATAATTTATGTGACAAATATTTATATCTATATAATTATGGTACTGAAGTTGCCAAAGTTTGCTTAAATTGGAAACTATCTCAAATGATGAATCTTTAGGACAACCTGGAACATTCGTTTTAACCTGAGTCCTGAATAAAACAGTAAGCCTTATATTAGGAGCTCTTCTAACACGATTGTCTCTACAGTATCTTAACATTGTTTCTATCATTATCCTTGAAACGTTATACTTCATTGGTTATAATTTCTTTGAACTAAAAATAGGAGCTTCCTATCTAATATATTGTTGATATAGAAGTACTATCCTCAGGACATTTTTCTCTTTTTAATCAACCATTTCCAAAGAAAAAGACATTGGTGCTTTTAAGTAGTTCCTTTTCTAATAAAATACTCAAGTGAAATGCACATTTCACTGAATATGTATTTCACACAGTTTAATGATTTTTATTTTTTAAATTGGGATCAAGCCACGAAACCTTTGTTTCCTTGGTAACTTTATCTTCTGTTTTTCAGAATGACAGCAATTCAGCTGGGGCAGGTGGACCAGTGAAAATAACAGAAAACCGATCAAAGAAGACCAGTTTCTTCCGCTGTTCGTTACTTTGATGAACTCTTTCTGAGAGACTGCAGCACGCCTAGAAGGCCTTTTCTTGCTTCTCTGAAAGCACAGGTCACCCAGCCTCAGAATCACACCACTGGGCTGCTGCTGAGAGCACCCTTAAACTTAGACCTCTCAACACAGAGTGCCACGTGGGTTCCAGCCGCATGGCCTAGCAAAAGAACAGGCTCCTTTTTTTTCAAACATGGAAGCAATGAAGTGGAGACACATGCAGGACCTAACTTGTTTTTTCATTGTTTTATTGCCTTTTGCAGAAGCTGCTATCTTTCTTTTTCACTTTGCACATCAGTGATAGTCTATTACAGCACAATCTTAGCCGTATATTTGCACACTTCTGTGTCATAAAGTTCTAGACAAATTTGTACATTTGGGGATGTTTAAAAGACAGCAGAATGCTACTGCCTTGAAAGCATTTATATGAATGCTTTGATTTGAGATTTTCTTAACTAAGAATCATTAAATTCATTTTAAAATTTTGTAAAAAGCCCATCTGTTCCTCAGAGGTAATAATTTCTTTATTTCTTCAGATTATTAAGAGCTTTGTCTCATTTTTAAACCTTTTTATGAGAGTCTGAGTAGCTGGATGAATCACTTTATAAATTGATTACCTTTGCCTAACCTCTAAAAACTTTTTGGAAGTCACCATAATCTCACTTTTCCTGGGGTTTGTATTTGCTGTTCTGTCTTATGTTTGACTTATTGTAATTATTCACTTATCTAAAACTAATAACATATTTGACCATTGTCATATTTCTATTTGTGTACTTCTTCAGCTGAAATTTTATATAGGCAGAAAAATATACCATTTAGGGTTTTATTTCAGCATCTAACTGTGGTTCTGTTACATAAGGATATGTAAAGTATTTTTTTTAAGTTTCATCCTTTAGCTTGCTGGCTTAGTTGTAATTCCCAATTTTGCAGACCATAAGCCCTGTCTGCAAAAGTTAACAGAAGTTAGATTTAGATTTTAGTTTGCAGAAAGCTTACCTATAGGGAAAATAACTTCTTGATATAAATGTAATAGATAGTTCCTGGTATTGGTGAAAATAATGATTTTTGGTACTGTTTTTATTTGAATGAGTATTTTTTTAATGAAAGTAATTAGACCTAGCACAGCTTCTAGGAAGAATCTTGCCTTTTCATTAGGAAAATATGATCAAGGTTTCAGTTTTAGAACATCTGTTGTTGAATATTGTAGAACCCAGTTCCATCTGTTTAGGTTCATTGTTATAGAACTTAGTCTAGTCCTTTGGGCCAAAGCCAACCAAAAGCTTAGTTGCCTTTCTCACTAAACACTGGTACTGGCATACATTTTGTAGATGAAACCATCATGTAAGAAATAAAGGTATTTGGTGTTAACTTATGTGCCAAATTCAGATCACTATGTCATTGCTTTTACTCTAGCCCCCAGTGCCATAACAGAAGGCAATAAGACAGAGGTGATTAGGGGAATGAACTCTATTACTTATTCTTCCTGTTATGCCTAATTTGCTTCACAAAGGCTGCTATCATGCTTGATAGTTTAGAATAGGAGATGGAAATCTAAATCTAAAGGATTGCTTGTTACCTACCACAGAGAATTCTGCTTCAAATTAAGACATGTCCTTAGAATACTCGGACCAGTCAACCTTTAGTACTTGTGAGAACACTTAGGAACCATTTAGCAGCTACAGACATGCCAGAGCTATTTTTGATGAATCCACCAAACCTATTGTTGACAAATGTTAGCCTTCTTAATAATTTTTATAGTTACCCATTGCTGTCCCAGTATAGTGATTCCATGACTGAAACTTGATTGTAAATCTACTGTCTTCAAAGTTATATACATTTTTCAAAAAGAAAAAATAATTTCTTAGAAATATCTTGTTTTCACTAATTTTCTGAAAAAATTCCAAGCAGTTAAGCTTTCTGGATGGTAATAAAGTACTTTCTAAAAGGCAAGTGCTATGACACCATGTATGAATGTAATTCTCTTAGTAATTTACCTCTGACTATTTGGTGTCTTAACACTTTGGTTTATATCTCAGGGGTTGTCTGCAAACCAAAACTGACATATTCTGTGGTTAGCTTTTTTTTTTTTTTTTTAAACATAATGCTTTGCTTTTGTTCTGTTTCCTCTCTTCTTTTGTCTTATATGGGTTAATAACTAGTCTCCATGAACTTCCCTTTGAAAGAGCCTGTACAAAAGTTAGATGAGTCTAAAAGTGCTCTTTGAAGTAGCAGCAAATTGGGAGTATATACTCTGTTATATAAAAATAAATTGTCCTTGCTATTTTCTTACATTTAGCTTTGCTAAATTGTATATAAATTGAACTAAAACCATAGGAAATTCACTTTCTGCATGGTAAAATGACCCAATAAATATTCCACTTTGCTTAATAATGTACATATAGTGCATTATTTTTTCTATTTGTAGATGAATTTAGTGACAGATCATTGTCTGTTCCCTGCTGAAACTGAGCAATGTAGTTTTTTGTGAACATTTTTGTGGTCTTATGGATAAGGTATATGAGGAGTTTTGCAGCAGTTTAATGGTGCAGCAGCTGCACTTTATTATCAGTGCTAATTTTTGACAGTGATTGGACTAGACCTTTTCTACTAGACTCTGAGGGTATCTGACAGTGAAAATGTGCTGTAACTAAGTAGCATGTAAGTCAGTTGATTGTAAGATGTTTCACTGGGAACTTATTTTAGCTATATTTTACTTCAGGCAGATTATGATAAAATAATCCACCTGTGCATCAGTTAGTAGGTGCTACAGGGTTTCTTACTACTTACATAAACATTTTGTGCAGTCTTTGCTATAAATTTTCAGAAGACTATACTCTTTACTTTGAAGGACTATTTTTTAATTATACCTCATTTAGCTAACTAGTATTCTATTACCTGGTAGAAAAATGGTGAGTCAGTCTTTAACCATCCAACAAAATTTAGATCATATGTTTTGTTTTGAGCTGAAGGTATCTTAGAGAAAGATAGAAGATATCTTAGTTTAGAATAGAACATACATGTCATATCCAGTAGAGTGAAAAAAAAAGTATTATCTCCTTGTCATCATTAATAAATTTAGCTGTGCAATATAGATACATTTTTACAGAAGTTTCTAAGTAAGAGATTATAATTCCATTTTACAGGTTCCAAATGCTCAGAGTCTGTATTAAGGCTTATAAAATTTTCCCTGTGATCAGTAAGTGATACATGTAAGCATTATTTTCAAATTCATGACTTAGATTCCTTTGCAAGTTTAGTTCTTAATCTTTAAAAAAAGAGCTTCTAAGCTTAAAAATTTAAAACCACATTTCAATGTGTTGGTTTGCTTATCTCAAATTTTAAGCACTCATTTCTGCAATCAGATTTTTTAGAATTTATTTTTTAAACAGAAAACACATTCCTTTTTCATTCTTGTTACATCCGAAGGGGGGGTGTGTGTGGGAGTGGGGGTGGAAGAAGGAAATATCTAAAAGTGAAATCCCTTGACATGTAAAGGGACCTGGAAGGACAGGATAGGTTAATAAAATTTCACATTCTAGCACAGGTTTAGAGTAGAGTCACTCTTTCTTTTAAACTAATAAAATTAATGTGATGTTCAGTATGAAAAAAATCTAAATTGAAATGTACAGAAATGAAAATTAGCAAACAATTATTTTAGAACTATTTTCAGATTTACTTCATTTCTTGAAATGCGTGTGCCATATGCAATTGCATTTCTTGTTGCCAAGAACTAATAGAACTTACTTCATTTTCTTACCTTTTTTGAAAATGTGAATTTAATTATTATAGGCCTTACAGATGGATTTTATTTTGTTTGCAGCTGACACTGCAGTTCCTTTAATGCAAAATACCACAAACTATTTGACAAAAATCACGCCCCTAATGGAGAATATCTAGTTTTTCCATAAAATTATACTGTGTATGTTTAAACATACTTTATTTTTGTTCCAATGGCTTGATGTGAGAAGCTCCTGCAGATAAAGTGGACCTGTCATGTGTTTAATCTTGTTTAAGCCAGTTCATTAACTGTGTACTGATACCGATGCTGTGTTTTTGTTTTTGTTTTTTAAAAAGTGGATTTTATTCCAGGTGAACTTTTTTTATTTACAATAATGTTCGTCTAAAATAAAAACTACATAATGAAAATACTCATGACTCTCTGAAATGGATTGCACATTTAAAAAATGTTTTTTGTAAATTTGAAAAGGTGTATGATTCAAACCATGGGAGACTTGAGATATGTTAGCAAATTTTATATCTGATGCAGAGTTATTTAAAGACTTAGAAAAATGCCTAGATGTCCTGTTTATACTTAGTTTAGAATACAATGACATCATTCTCTTGTAGAACTTGTAGCCTTAAATTGATTATCCTTCCCTTCTTAGGCCTTGCAGATTTAGTTTCTATTGTTTTGTTTTCACTTAATTTATGGTGCTGGCTCTGTTAACATTCTCCCACTTTGCTTGTACGTGTTCCCGGCCTCAACCTTTCCCATTCATCCTACAGCATTTCAAACTTTCGCTATTCTTAAGCTTCCTACCTCTTTCCTCTTCATAGATATTTTGTCTCCCACCTCACGGAGAATAGCGTTCCTCTCCCTCCCTGCTCTGCAGTTTCCCTTGCCTTTAGCTCCCTCCTGTTGGTAGCAGAGGCATTCCTCCTGCACTGAGCTCTGTCTGCCTCTTCCCTGGATTTGTCCTCCCATCCCTAGGCCACTCTTCAAGAGTCTCACAGCTCGGGCAGCACCTGTGGCTCAGCGAGTAGGGCGCCGGCCCCATATACTGAAGGTGGCAGGTTCAAACCCGGCCTCCGCAGAACTGCAAAACAGAAAAATAGCTGGGCATTGTGGTGGGCACCTGTGGTCCCAGCTACTCAGGAGGCTGAGGCAAGAGAATCGCCTAAGCCCAGGAGTTGGAGGTTACTGTGAGCTGTGTGACACCACGGCACTCTACTGAGGGCAATAAAGTGAGACTCTGTCTCTACAAAAAAAAAAAGAATCTCACAGCTCTTTCCCTTACACCTTCCAACTCTTACCCCCACAGCATCTGAGCCTCCACCCTCCCACCGTGTTGTCTCCTTTTCATCTCTCACCTGCTGCTCTTTTTCTTCTTCCTTGTACTGTAGCTTTTCTAAGAGTTGCCTACTCTTACTATCTACCTTCACTTTTCCACTTTCCTTTTATTCCTTAACCTACCCCCATTCACTCTCCCACCCCCACTACTTTGCTGACTTTGGGCTTACGATGGCTAAAGTAGCAGACAATCGCCAGTCCTTAATCTCAGCAGTCTTCTTGGCAGCATTTGACCAGAATCTCTCTCCCCACTCAGAAATGTTCTCTTCCCTTGGCTTCTGACAGTATTCTTCTGATTCCCACTTTTCCAGGATAATTTCATCTCTTTTCATGTCTCTCTTTTTTTTTTTTTTTTTTGAGACAGAGCCTCAAGCTTTCACCCTGCATAGAGTGCTGTGGCATCACAGCTCACAGCAACCTCCAATTCCTGGGCTCAAGCGAGTCTCTTGACTACAGGCGCCCGCCACAACACCCGGCCATGTTTTGGTTGCAGCCGTCATTGTTGTTTGGCGGGCCCGGGCTGGATTCGAACCCACCAGCTCAGGTGTACGTGGCTGGCGCCTTAGCCTGTTGAGCCACAGGCGCCGAGCCTCTTTTCATGTCTCTTTCAATGCCCCTAACTTTCTGTGGAAAGGCTGAATAAACCTGCCCAAGGGTGTCATATCCTAATTACTGAAACCTGTGAATGTTACTTTATATGGCAAAAGGTACTTTGCAGATGGATCAAGGATTATGGGATGGGAGATTATCCTGCATGATCCCATAATAATCATGAGATCCTCATGAGAGGGACATGGTAGGGTCAGAAAAAAACCAGGTGGTGATGGGAGCAGAGGAAGAAAATGTGACGTGATGCAGGACAATGAGCCAAGGTGGGGCAGCCTTTAGAACCTGGAAAAATGGAGGCTTTTCCTTTAAAGTCTCCAGAAGGAACCACCCTGATACCTTGATTTTAGCCCAGTAAGACTCGTTATGAACTTAAGGCCTCCAGAACTGTAAGAGAGTAAGTTTGTGCTACTGTAATCCACAAAGTTTGTGGCAGTTTCACACAGCAGCGATAGGAAGCTAGTAAAGATTTCCAATGTGTTTCCAGAGGGCCAGACTTAAAAGCTCATCTGCCTACTGGACATGTCCCCTTGGATCTGCTAGAATACATCAAACACATGTCTGAAACCCACACTTTCCCACCTCCCTGGCAACCCCCATTGCCGGGGGGAATCCTGTAATCCTGTTATTTCTCCATCATAATACATAGCACCATCCTCTATCTAGGTCCTCAGTTAGCCTCTAAGTCTAACCGGTCCTGCCTCCCTCATCTCTTTCTAATCTATCCACACATCCATTATTACTGCCACTGTTGTGTTGAGGCCCCCTCCGCTTCTACCTAAATCACTGTAACCCTCTCCTAAGCAGTCTCTCAGCCTCTAATCTTATTTTCCTCTAGTCCAATTTTCACAGTGCAGACATTTTTCTAACTTAACTCTGTCACGGCTACATGTAATGCTTGAGTGGTACTTCATAACCTTGGCAGAAAGTTTCAACTTGTTTGCCTGGCAAAAAAAGCCCTTTGCCATCCCCACATCTTTCTCTCCAGTCACACCTTACCTCATACCCTTTCTTTGAACCACACCAGTTTCCCAAACACGTCATTTTTTTTTTTTTTTTAAACAGAGCCTTTGTCACCTTTGGTAGAGTGCCGTGGTGTCATAGCTCATAACAACCTCAAAGTCTTGGGCTTAAGTGATTTTCTTGCCTCAGCCTCCTGAGTTGCTGGGACTACAGGCGCCTGCCACAATGCCCAGCTTTTTTTTTTCCTGAGACAAAGCCTCAAGCTGTCACCCTGGATAGAGTGCTGTGACATCACAGCTCACAGCAACCTCCAATTCCTGGGCTCGAGCGAGTCTCCTGCCTCCGTCTCCCAAGTAGCTGGGACTACAGGCACCCGCCACAAAGCCCGGCCATTTTTTTTGGTTGCAGCCATCATTGTTGTTTGGCGGGCCGGGGCTGGATTCGGACCCGCCAGCTCAGGTGTACGTAGCTGGCACCTTAGCCCGTTGAGCCACAGGCGCTGAGCCCCCGGCTTTTTTTTTTTTAGAGGGGAGGTCTCACACTGCTCAAGCTGGTCTCGAACCTGTGAGCTTAGGCAATCCACCCTGCCTCAGCCTCCCAGACTCCTGAGATTACTGGTGTAAACCACCATGCCTGGCACATCACTCTTTTTTATTCCTTTGCCTATGTTGCACCTTCTGACTGGCTTCCACTTACCTTTCAAGATTCAGTAAGGGTTTCTCTGGGAAGATTTTAGCCACAAACCATCCCTGGTTACCAGCCTCTAGTATATTCCCAAAGCGTTGTTCCCCACTCTGGATTGGAGTTATTTGTTTACTGACTTCCTCTGCTAAGGACACTCTAAGTTTCTAAAGCAGCGGTTCTGAACCTGGGGGTCGCGAACCTTTGAGGGGTTGAATGACCCTTTCACAGGGTTGCCCAAGACCATCCTGCATATCAAATATTTACATTACAATTCATAACAGTAGCAAAATTACAGTTATGAAGTAGCAATGAAAATAATTTTATGGTTGGGGGTCACCACAACATGAGGAACTGTATTAAAGGGTTGCGGCATTAGGAAGGTTGAGAACCACTGTTCTAAAGGGTGGGAACCACGTGTTTAGTTTTTGTGTCCACCATACCCATTAAGAGGTCTGGCACCTAGAAGGCATTTAATAAATGTTGAAAGAATCAGTAAGGTTCAGTTGTCACAACAATTAACATTCTGCTGAAGAAAGCTACACCTAATTTAGCAGCCAAGTGTAATTTAGAAGTTTTGTCCTTCATTTACTTTTTAATTTAAAGAAAGATTTGAAATAAATCTGTAAATGCCTCAGTAAGTGCAGCAAAAAATTGAAAAGCTTCATTATCTGGTCTTTATTCTAGCCCTTACCATACTACTATTAAATACAAAAGAATTTCCATTTACTAAAATAAATCACCTGGAACTGGGCAGGTACTGAAAAATTGAGTAAACCCTCTTTTTTTTTCCTTGACACAGAATCTCACCTTGTTACCATGAGTAGAGTGCTGTGGCAGTCATGGCTCACAGTCACCTCAAACTCATGGGTTCAAGCGATTCTCTTGCCTCAAGCTTCCGAGTAGCTGGGACTACTGGCCCCCTCTTTGCCCCTTCATGTTTCCTGCTCTCAAGATTTAGACTTTCCACTATTAGTTCCAGGGATATAAGAGAATGTCCCTTAGCGAGTAAAATAAATAAGCAATAAATTAAAATGAGTTAGTATGTATATTTATCCTTCCAAGGTAAAAGTAGTTGGATGATAACATTAAAGAAAAATAGCAACTGCTGAATTTCTATGTAAACTAAGTTTTGGTTCCTTAGTAGTAAATATTGAAATAAATTTTAGAGAAAATAAGTATTTTGTATAGGTAGCTACAGTAGTAGATAAATGATCAAAAATAACAATGTCTCCATTGAGCCAGTTGGATCTAATAGAAGGAGGCCTGAACTAGAAATCAAGACTTCCAGGTTCCAGGTTGGTTCTGTTGCTAATGAAGCAGTCATTTTCTCGGCTTGTTTCCTCATCTGTTTGCTCTTTTTATATATATATGCCCATTCCCTGAGTCCTTCCCCAGCTCTAAAATCCTATGAAACACTGGTAGTTTCTCCCATGCAGATCATTTCCTGTTCTATCATCATTGTAATTTGTTTCTGTGATGACTGAATGAAGCCATTTCTTTTTGTGGTTTATAAATTTGGGATACAAATTAAATCAGCTTCTTGACATGATGATCATGGGTACTTAGAAGAAACTAGGTAGTTAAGTAATAGTTTATCTGATTTCTTTTTTTTGTAACAGAGTCTCACTATGTCACCCTGGGTAGAGTGCTCTGGCATCACAGCTCACAGCCAACATCAAACTCTTGGGCTTATGCAATTCTCTTGCCTCAGTCTCCCAAAGTAGCTGGGACTACAGGCGCCTGCCACAATGCCTGGCTATTATTTTTTGGTTGTTGTTGTTGCAGTTGTCATTGTTGTTTAGCAGCCTCGGTGTATGTTGTGATGCCATAACCACCGTGCTACGAGTGCCAAGTCGATCTGATTTCTTATGACCAATTTTTCCTTCCTTGTTCTCTCTTATGATTTCTTCCTTTTGCATGGCCTTTAAAAAAATTCAGTAGTGAGTATTGTTTGCAAGCTGAAGCTGAATTAATTCTAAGAGTATGTAGTTATTTCTTAGTGTTACTTCCTTAAGACTCTCATATTGCACCATCAACCAAAACGGTACTTAATAAAATCTGGGTCCTCAGCTTTACTCCTACAGGGCCAGCAGCCTCACTCCGTCCTACTGGGTCCCAGCAGGATCAAGTTACATCACTTGTTACTAAGGAAACTGGACTGGATGTTCCCATGGATCCTTCAATCTCACATCTTCCTCCAGATGGTGTCCTGTCTCTTTTCCAAAGCTAAATTTCTCCTCCTTCCTCTTTTTCTTTCACCACAAATTCATTGGAGAACACTTTGTGCACTGGCTTTTATCCCTCTGTTAGGGTCACTAATGACCTCACTAATGGCCTCATGACCAGTGGTTTCTGTATTTTACTAGTCCCTTATTTAGCCTCTCAACAGCCCTTCTTTCTAGAATGTTTTTTTCTCTTGACTTCCATGACACCACATTCCTCTTGTTGCCTTCCTGGCTGCTCCTTTTCAGTTTCCTTTGAGGAAACTTCTCGTATCTCAAAGTGTTGGAGTTCTGGCATAGCCCCTGTTCTAGCTTTACTGTTACTTAAGGAAGCAACACTTCCTCCCCTCAAGGCTACAGGTGTTATGAAGAGTCTCGGTTCTAGGTTTTCTTTCTTCTTTTTCTCCCTCTCCCCGCCCCCTGTCCTTTTATTTTAGTACAGATGAGTGTCTGTCTCACTTTTGCTCAGGCCGGTCTAGAACTCTTGAGCTCAAGGGATTCACCCCTCTCCCAGATTACAGGTGTGAGCCACCGCACCTGGCCACAATTCTAGGTTTTCAATCCAGGTCAGTCCTAGTCCTGCATATCCCTTTGCCAACTGAACAACTCCATTTGGAGTATTCTCAAGCATCCCAATCTCAGGGCATCCAAAATAGTGCCCATTATCATATCTATTTTCCCATACTCTCTCCTCCTTCTGTCTCCACAGCAACCACTTGAGCCAAAAACCTCTAGAAGTCATCATCCTTGTCCCTCTCTCTCACCCCATGTAGTCCATTAGTCACTAAGTCTGTTTGCATCATCCCTGAATCTCTCTTCAACTTATCTGCTTCCTTCCAGATTCCTGCTAATTCCCTTATTTGGGCCACTGTCATCTCATGCTGCATTATTCCAAGGACCTCCTGTCTGGAATCCCATTTTTCATATCTTTACACAGCAGATCTGATTATGTCACTGGTTAAAATGCATGACTTTGAGTAAACTCTAAAATTCATAAAACTGCTTGCAAGGAATCTTTTGGGGACCTGGCTCCTGTTAGCCTTTCCAGTCTTGTCTCTCCTTCCTCTCCTCATGCTCAGGCGATCCTGAACGACTCTCTCTGCCCCTCAGAGATGCCCTACTTTCTTTCACTTTGAGGACTTTCCACTCATCTTTTCATTTCTGCTGTGCAGCCTACCTTTGCTAACTCCTAAGCGGACACCTTAAGAATGAGTAGGAATTATCTTCTTTAGCAAAACCTCATGTTTTTGGATTGGGTGTCCTTCCCCCTTGTATATTCCCACAGCACGGCATGCCCCACTAGACTATAAGCTCCATGGAGACAGCAACACATCTGCTTCACTGGTATATTCCCAGGGCCCAACATTGTGCCTGATACTTATAAGACATATTTTGAATGAATGAATAAATAGCTGAATAAATATAAATCTGTCAACACTACCAGAACACAAAGCCCATTTACATTGATTGAATAGTATCCATAGAGAGTACCTGTCCCTTCCCTACAATCACCTTTCACCCAACATCATTTTAGTACCTTGTGTTTTCAAGTCTTTAAGGGAAACTAATAGTAAGTTCATAAAAACTTACTGAGTCAGGGCAGCGCCTGTGGCTCAAAGGAGTAGGGCGCCAGCCCATATGCCAGAGGTGGCAGGTTTAAGCCCTGCCCTGGCCAAAAACTGCAAAAAAAAAAAAAAACTTACTATGGAGTCAATAAAACCACTACTTAGCCTCAAATCAGTACAAAAGTGCTTTTGCAATAGCAATGCATTATATAAATGTAAAATAATACTAATATTCAGTGAAAGCTTGAAGGAAGGAACTTTTTCTAGTAAGGAACCATAGTGCTAAAGGTGACTATTTTATTGGTGATTCTGCCAGTTTCCTAGCAGTTCTCCTCTTTTTCTCCAAACAGATCTTCTTCATAGACGGGGGGACAGATTCATATTTCACACTGCCTTCCCATTTTTCAATTGTGAGAGTAAGTGGAAAGTATATGTGACTGTTTTAAGTGGGCAAAGGTGATGTTTTATAAGAACTAAATATGTACAGTATTTGAAGGGCCATTTTCAGAAGTGAAATGCAAAACATCTCCTTTCAGGTCCCAATTTTTGTCTACTGGTGTTTGTTTTTTCTATGTGGATTGCAAAGAGTTATATTCAAGATGGATATTAAAGAATGAGTAGGGGTGGCTAATACTTAATATAGCATTTACTTGTGCCAGGCAAACTCCTCAAAATAACTCAGGAGGTAACCATTATTATTATACGCTCATTCAACACAGAGAAAAATCTATCTTAGATGTAAATGGTCAGGGAAGTTTTTTGTCTTATTTTTTGTTTGTTTTTTGTGAGACAAAGTCTCACTATGTCGCCCTCTGTAGCGTGCATAGCATCACAGCTCACAGCAACCTCACACTCTTAGGCTTAAGAGATTCTCTTGCCTCAGCCTCCCAAGTAGCTGGGACTACAGGCGCCCGCCACAATGCCTGCCTATTTTTATTTTATTTTTTTGTAGTCCTTGTTGTTTGGCAGTCCCGGGCAGGGTTCAAACCCTCTAGCTACAGTGTATGTGGCCAGTGCCCTAGCCCTGCTGAGCTACAGGCATCGAGCCATAGTCAGGGAACTTAATCTTGCAATTGTAATTTTTAAACCTCTCAGAAATGGTAAATATAAATAGTAGATGTTTATAAGTTCTGCGTTTTAAATTATTTCATTCAGTAACAGATAGTGAGCTGCTCCTAAGTGCTGAGGAAACAACAAAGAAGAAAGTAAAGTTACATTTTAATGGGGAAGACTAATCAGTGAGTTATTAAATAAATGGCCTGAAGTGGGGGGAAGTAACTGCTGCTATAGGGTGGCCAGAGTGCTTTTTTAAGTTTTTTGGGGAAAAAAAAAATAAAGCCCCAAACAACCCAAGGAAGGACATTTCTTTCACTACCGTTTCATTATTTTACCGCTTCTGGGTAATGCTTGGGTCATTGCTGTCCCAGACTACATATTGTACATTGATAGAGCAAGAAGTTCCTGGAACTATGCAAATAAAAAAAAGTGGTGCTTCCCCCTCCCCCTTTTATTTCCGGAAGGAGAAAGGGGATTGCAAACTGAAAAAAATATGCTTTAAGAAAGATTCTTGAGGGCGGCTCCTGTGGCTCAGCGAGTAGGGCGCCGGCCCCATATACCGAAGGTGGCGGGTTCAAGCCCGGCCTCGGCCGAACTGCAAAACAAAAAAATAGCCGGGCGCTGTGGCGGGCGCCTGTGGTCCCAGCTACAAGGGAGGCTGAGGCAAGAGAATCGCTTAAGCCCAAGAGCTGGAGGTTGCTGTGAGCAGTGTGACGCCACGGCACTCTACCCAGGGCGACATAGTGAGACTCTGTCTCTACAAAAAAACAAAAGAAAGATTCTTTATTTCAAAAGAAATCCTGCCTCCGAACTGCAGTTTTACTGTAGCTGACCTGGAATCGTTTCCCCGTTCTCGGTGCAACCGGCTTCAAGGTAACATGGGGACCTCCCCTCCTCTTATCCACCTCGAGGCCAGCACTGGTGATAACTCAAAGTGTACCTCTCATGATGGGAGCTATGGTTTAGACCCTAAAGTCTCCAACGAGCCCCACCTGGGGATCAGGACTAGCGGCTCAGCGAGGCGGCCCTAGACGTCCAGTACTTGCAAGGAGGCTCCGACAGACCTACGCAGAGGTGCGCGCTTCCAATCTAGCGCGCCATCCCACTCCGCCCCGCCTTCCCCGCCTCGAGCCCCGCCCCTTCCCTCCCCTTCCCCGCCTCGAGCCCCGCCCCTTCCCTCCCCTTCCCTTCCCTTCGCGCCCCGCCCCGCCCCGCCTCGGCTAAGCCAGGAGCTTCTCGCGTCGCCTGAGGGCCCCCGGCAGGCTTCCGCGGTCGCCATGACGGCGGCAGTGTTCTTCGGCTGTGCCTTCATCGCCTTCGGGCCTGCGCTCGCCCTCTACGTCTTCACCATCGCCAACGAGTCGTTGCGCATCATCTTCCTTATCGCTGGGTGAGGCGGCTGCGCCGGGAAATCCGGACGCCGGGGCCCCCTTCCCCCGCTGGGGGTACCGCGACCAAACGGCTCGACCGGGGACGTTTGAGAGCGGAGAGCGGAGACCCTGCCCCCCTCGGAGGAGCTCACACTGTGGGTCAGAGCCCGGGGCTTGGCTTCTGCGGGCTTCTGCCCAGGGTCCCGGGGTGGGATTTAGTGAGCCGTGGAGCTGCCGAAGTTGTATGACAAAATTACGGATGACTTCATACGTACATCCTTCGTTTTTCTGGAGAGGGAGTCCCTAATTTCCTTCAGATTCTCAGAAGCATCTGAAATCCAAAAAGGGTTAAGAATCGTTAGTCTAGGATAGTATTTCTCTTGCCCTCTCCCAGTTAGAATTGCCCGGGGGCCAGGTGCTTGAAAACATGCCACCCCCCACCCCAGATCAGCTTAATCAGAGTGTCTGCAGTCTTTTTAAAGCTACTTTTAGATGATTCAGGTGTGCAACGGAGGGCGAAAACCTTCTCAAGCAGGTGCGCGTCTCACCTAGGAACTTAACTAATACCGAACTCTGGTGGCCAGTGTGGTGGTTCATGATCCCAGTTTTCACCTTCTTGCAGCTTCTTACTGGGTGGACATGCCACGTTCCCCCGACCCCATGAGTCTCTTTATACCAGACGAGGCCAGTGGTTCCCACTTTTCTGAGCTACTTCATCTCCCACCACTGTATTGAAAATGCTGCATCACATGTCATTTTTAAAACAATAGGGATTTAAGAAAAGGTTTGTAAAACTTGCTGTGTAATCATTAGAATCCACAGGAATGTTGTGAGACTCTGGTCTGATCTAGGTCAGAGCACTGGTTTTCAATTTCTTGATTTTATACCAATCCCTGCATTAATAGGGATGTAGACATTTTTGGAAAAGACATACAGTTAATTATTATTTTTTGCTGTTATTTGACCATGATATCTGGTAGGTTTTTTGTTTTTGTTTTTTTGAGACAGTCTCAAGCTGTCACCCTTGGTAGAGTGCTGTGGGGTCACAGCTCACAGCAACCTCAAACTCTTGGGCGTAAGCTGTTCTGTTGCCTCAGCCTCCCAAGTAGCTGGGACTACTGGCACCTGCCACAATGCCCAGTCATTCTTTGGTTGCAGTTGTCATTGTTGTTCAGCAGGCCTGGGCTGGATTCAAACCCTCCAGCTCCTGTGTACATGGGCTGGCACCTTAGCCACTGAGCTACAGGCGCCGAGCCTCTGATAGGTTTTGAGGATATGAAAATTACAGTAGTCACAGGTTGTGTATTTTATTGTTTTGGCACATTGATGGGTAAAGCATTGATGTAGGAGGAATGGCAATTAACTACATTTACAACTATACAGTTCTTGGCAGATAGGGAACTAAAGTCATTAAAGAAGAGTAATTTTGTTGGAAAATACCACATTCCTCTTGAACTACATGTTTGTAGTTCTGCATATAGGAAAATTAAGGTTCGTCATGAATTTCATAGATACAACCAAGACAGAACTTTAATACCTTTTTTCATAGGCTTCTGATAATTTTTGGTAATATTATATATAGCCTTCTTTATTTCTTGCTTATAATAGCAGATATTGAATTCTCTTTTCTTAATGGAATTACAGATTGAAAACCAGGAAGCCAATGGGGAAATGTACCATTGATGAAGAGCTGCTGATTCAAAGCATCATTTAGGAGGCCTTTTTTTCTTTATCAAAAAAGCTAGGAAATCAGCTTGGTGCCTGTGTTTCAAGCAGCTAAGGCGCCAGCCACATACCAATCCCTGCATTAATAGGGATTGAGCTGGCAGGTTCAAATCCAGCCCGGGCCGCCAAACAATAATGATGGCTGCAACCAAAAAATAGCCAGGGGTTGTGGTGGGTGCCTATAGTCCCAGCTACTTGGGAGGCAGAGGCAGGAAAATCGCTTGAACCCAGGAGTTGGAGGTTTCTGTGAGCTGAGATGGCATAGCACTCTACCCAGGGTGACAGCTAGAGGCTCTGTCTCAAATAAATAAATAAATAAAAAAGAAAAAGTCAGGAAATCTGTTCCTTCTCAAGCCGGGGTTTTTCACTTTTAAATCATTATTAATCTTGTACTTATGTTCACTTGTAACTTTTTTCCCTCTATTTTTCAGAGCTTTCTTCTGGTTGGTGTCTCTACTGTTTTCATCCCTTGTTTGGTTCATAGCAAGAGCCATTACTGAGAGCAGAGAAGAACCAATACAGAAATATCTACTGATCTTTGGTGTGCTGGTCTCAGTCTTTATCCAAGAACTGTTCCGGTTTGCATATTATAGACTTTTAAAGTAAGTTAAATGTTTGTGTTACCTTTTCTCCCTGCTTAGATTCTGAGATAGGATTTGGTCCTTTGAAACCTAAATATAATATGGTATTTGAGGAGCCATGCTTTTCTACATAGTTCTAAGCAAAGAAATTAGATTTCCAGTCTGAAAATATTGTGTATTCTTATAACTTATGGACATTTCTCCCTCCATCACTTACTTCCTTGAAAAAATAATTTATGGGCAGTGCCTGTGGCTTAAAGGAGTAGGCCACTGGCCCTATATACCTGAGGTGGCGGGTTCAAACCCAGCCCCAGCCAAAACTGCAAAAAAAAAATTAAGCCCAAGAGCTGGGGGTTGCTGTGAGCTGTGACTCCACCGCACTCTACCGAGAGCGACATAGTGAGACTCCATCTCAAAAGTAAATAAATAAATAAAAAATGAAACCAGAGACTTTTTTAATTGCTGATGCATCCCCTGTGCCTAGGATAGTGTCTGGTACAGTGCATAAAGTCTTTTTTTTTTTTTTTTTTTTTTTTGTGGAGACAGAGTCTCACTTTATCGCCCTCGGTAGAGTGCTGTGGAGTCACAGCTCACAGCAACCCCCAGCTCTTGGGCTTAATTTTTTTTTTGCAGTTTTGGCTGGGGCTGGGTTTGAACCCGCCACCTCAGGTATATAGGGCCAGTGGCCTACTCCT
>CAUYON010155459.1:0-20901 GCA_963573935.1 Arctocebus calabarensis | reverse complement strand
ACTTAGACATCTTGAGCTTTGATTTCCTCACCTGTAAAGTTGGAATTATTGACATGGTGTGGGTGAGGGAAGGGGAGAGCAGAGAGAGAAAGAATGAGGGAGGGGTGGAGAAAGGAAGAGCAGAGAGAGGGAAGGAGCGAGGGGGGTGGGGTCTTGGTGTGTGCCACACCTTTTGGGGGCAAAACATGATTGTAAAAGGGACTTTACCCAACAAATGCAACCAGTGTAACATGGTTTCTTGTACCCTCAATGAATCCCCAACAATAAAAAAAAAAGAATCATCAAACTCTAAAAAAAAAAATAGCAGTAACAATCTTACAGAATTAGTGTGAGGTTTAACATATGTAAAACACTTAGAATAGTGTGTAACACCAAGTGCTTCCTCAGTGTATGCTAATATGTTTTTATGTAGATAACATACTATGTTTACAGTGGTTCATAAAAGATGGACTAGGATGGGTGGATGGATAGGGGGAGTGATGATGGGTAGAAGGAGAGGTAACCGGGCCTGTGTTTACTTTGGGTATTTGATGCAGAGAGAACAGTTTAGTTTGTTTTCATGGAGTTTGAGCCTGTTATTGATTCAAAGCCCAAAAAGTCAAGCAAGGATAAGTATTTTTGGCCCAGCCTCAGAGCAGCTGTATTAGATACACTATGCCCTTTTAAAATTAAGTCCATTGGGATTCTTCTACTGCGAATCATAGAAACTTACTTTTTTTAGTTTGAGCTGGTTGAAAGTGACTAGGTCCACTCTCGGTATTCACGCACTCACGGTACGTGAATCTTCATCAGACTTCTGTAACACAAATGTCTCGCCCAATCATGTTTCCTTGGGAAGTAATGGTTTATTAAGTGGTATACTAATTGAGGTGTCTTTAAGAATAGCAAACTGTTTGGTTGCATGGAAACAAACTATCAGGTGCTATTTCTAAGGAATCTCTGAGTAACCCCATGGACAGCTGTGATTGCATTTACATAAAATTGTTGGTTTCTTAAAAACATTTTAAAATAACCCTTAAAATATGTCACTTAAAAAGTTTCAGTTTTAGTAAGTGGTAAGTGGACTTAATTCCATGCAGCACACATTCATGAAGGGCTGCATCTTTGCCGGGGCCTCTGCAGTTGAAGGGGATGTAAAGATGGGCAGCGTGTCACAGCTCACCATCAGACAGGGAGGCCGACAGGTGTACCAAATGTCTTTAACGCAATGCAGGATGCAGTTTCTAGAGATTTCTATGCTGTTTCACTGAGGTAGGGGTTACATACTGTGGTTGAAAATTCTTGAAAAGGAGGTAGCATGCAATAGGAAGTCTTTAAGTGTAGGGAGGTTGTTACTCCAAAAGGTGGACTCTTCAAATTGTGAGCGCAGAGAACTCATACAAAGGTTTAGATGCAGAACAGGGTGTGGGGGTATGGGTGGGTTTGGGGAATAGTGTGGGCTCCGAGTTTGTCTTGGCTGGATCTTAGGGCTGTGGGGAAAGTAGTAAAAGATATGTTGAGAGTTACAGTTGTTAGAGAGTTTTAAACATGACTGCAAAGTTTGTGTTCGATTAAACAGCATGTAGGAACTCTTAGGTGTTTTGAATATGGGAGTGATGGTTAGCACTCTGATTCATGGAAAGAAATGCAGTTGTTTCTCATTCCCATGGATGATTCATTACAGGACATTTACCTCACAGACACCAAAACGTGTGCATGCTTAAGAACTTGATGTAAAATAATGTAGTATTATTAACCTACATACATAACCTACATACATCCTCTTCGATCTTGGAATCATCTCTAGATCACGTATAATGTCTAGTACAATATAAATGCTATGTAGACAGCTATAACGTGTTAATTTCATATGTATTATTTTATATTATTGTACTGTTGTTTTTTTCCTGAATATTTTCAATCCATACTTGGTTGAACCTGTAGAGACAGAGGGTGGCTGGGTGGTGCCTGAGGGCACAGCATGGGGAGGAACTCCATTTAGGTGCCGTCTAAATTATAATCCAGAAGAGAGATAATAAAGGCACAATTATGATGCATTCTTAAGACTGTTTTAAAGTAGAGTTAGTATGATTTACAGTTCAAGGATGAATAAGATGATGAATTAAAACTGGTAATGAAAGCTGGATACGGTGGCTCGCACCTGTAATCCCAGCACTCTGGGAGACTAAGGCTTGAGCTCAGGAATTGTAGACCAGCCTGAGCCTGAGAGAGACCCATTTCTACTAAAAAGAGAAAAACTGGCCAGGCATGGTGGTGAGCGCCTATAGTCCCAGCGAGTTGGGAGGTTAAGGCAGAAGTTTGAGGTTGCTGGAAGTTATGATGCCACTGCACTCTACCGAGGAGAGGTTGACAAAGAGAGACTCTGTCTCAAACAAAACAAAACAAACAACAACCACAAAAAACTGATACCGAATTTGCAAGACCGAAAGACTGCAAGTGTGATAGAATGAATGGAAGGAAGAAGTTGGGAGGAAGAAACACGTAACATAATCAGCGAGTTAAAGTTCTCATTGATGAACAAACAATTTTACCTGCTATTGCTGTGAGATGAAGAATTGCCGCTAGAAGAGTGAGCTTCTAGACTTCATTGGCCAAAAGATCTGGGGCTAGATGAAGTCTAGTTTCAGTTTTCAACTTGGGTGGACTTGCTTGTATTGTTAACCTGTAGCCAGCTATTTGATTTCTCTGAGGTTTGTTGTCATCTTTTCCTGGAACAATAACCTTATAGATATGAAGAATGTTATATCTTAAATGATATAAGAATAACATATGTATTTATGTCTAAATATATTTAATATTCATGACACATATATTTATTCAGACTGTAAGACATTTTTGTGTCTTAAAATGTCACAAAATTGTCACAATCATTCAGAATTGGTTTATGTGTATAAAAACAGACTTATCAAGGGGTGGTGGTGCATGCCTGTAGTTCCAGCTACTCAGGAGGCTGATGGAGGAGGATCACTCGAGTACAGGAGTTCAAGGCTGCAGTGAACTACAGTCACACCACCTCACTTCAGCCTGGGAGATGGAGCAAGAACCTGTCTCTTAAAAAAAAAAAGTTTTTATATATATATATATTTGTGTGTGTATAAACACAAACAATATAAAGCTAATTAAACACATGGAAACATCTGTAACATTGAAATATCAATAATCTTTCTTGCAGATATTTCTGACTTACTCATTGTTAAGCAAATGGTCTGAGAGTTTTACGTTCTTATGCATGAGACCTGGAGTCTCTGGCGCTTTGTTGTCTGTCTCAGGACCGTTTGACCTGTTGTTCCCTCACAACTGCATTTGTCTTAGATTGTTGATCGACTTCCCTCCGAGCCTATTTGTGAAATCACTCTTTAGGGTTTTTTCCTCTGTCTCCCAGCTTCTTTTCTTTCCGCTCTTTACTCTGTCTTACTTCCTCACTCCCTACCTCTGTCTAGCCCCCTCAGATCTGCCACTCCTCAGTTTTTAAAAATATCCCCTCCACGTGCTTGAGTCAAGGGTCCCGCACACATGAGAACGTCCTCTGCCCCTTAACCCCTTTTGCCTCTGAACGCGTGTCCTGCACACACAGACTCCGGATTTCATGTTGCCTCCTCTGACGTGCTGTCATCACAGTCTTACACACTTTGGTTAAGGCCGTGTTATTAAGACTGGGTGTGGAGGACATATTCAGGCTTCTCCACTACTAGCTACCTGCTTCATGTAAGGCACTTTTGGGGGGCCTGTGCTCTCTTACATGTATCCATTTTGGATGAAGGCATCTTGCTGTACCCCAAGCAACACCTGAAAAAGGTTTTCCTTCTTAATGAAAATGCCCGAAAGCCACACCATTTCCTCTTTGTCTTTGGGGACTGCTCTGTAACTGTGTTGCGGAGACCAGGGTGACTTGGCCTTGGACCAGGTCACCCCCAGCACTTTGACGACCTGGAAGAACTTATTTATAACATTATGGTGTTTAAATCAAAGAGCATACATTTGGCAAGTTCAGCATTTTTTTTTTTTTATGTAAAATATTTACACAAAGAAAAGGGAACATACGGGAACAAATTTATTTGTGTAACAAGTTTTTTGCAAAGCATAAACCTCCTCCATAGGATTCTCAAAAGTCTTCCACGCATTTTGAGACATGGTGCTAAAAGTGACATCCTGTGTCTCTTGGAATCATAACCCCACTGGAAGATGCTCACCTCTTTGGGCCGGGGAAACAGCTTCTTTTAAATCTTTCCTTATGACCTGTGATTGGCCTTGAGGTGACAGCCTGCTACAGTCCTTTTTCTGGAGAATCCCCTGTCTGTGGAGGTACAAAGTAAAGCCAGACATCTTCCTAAGGTCCATATCCTGCCCTTGTATTATTTTCTCTGTCACTGCTATCACAAATTGTCACAAACCTCGTGGCTGGAACTCCACAGACGTCTTCTCTTGTAGCTCTGTATGTTTCACAGTTTCTTGATGTGGAAGGCTGAAGTGTTCTTTTTTACAGGCTCTCGGAGAGGATCTGTTTCCTGGGTCTTCGGTGTGGAGAGACTTTAGTTCCATGTGTTTGTAGGACCAAGTGTCCCTTTCCTCGCTGGCTGTCGGCTGGCGGGGTGGGAGGTCTCTCTGATTTCCTAGAAGACCCCCTGGAGGCCTCCAGGTGCCCTCCTTCCTGACTCAGAGCCAGCAGCAGGTGCCAGTGCCCCCTCCCGATGCCTGCCTTTGTCCCATCCCTCTCGCCACAGCCTGGAACAGTGCTCCCATACTCAGGACTCCCATGACCAGGTGGGACCTACCCAGATAATCCGGGAGGATCTTCACATCTCAGGATCAGAACCTTAATCACATTGCCAAAGTCTCTTTCACCATGAAGTTTGTCTTCGCAGGCTTCGGCAACAACGGCGTGGACACCTTTGGGGTCCTGTGTTTGTTTTAGGACAGCCACCCTCCTGAAAGGTCCAGGGAAAGTCTACATGTTTGAATGGCAAGGGAGAGAGGTCCCAACTCTGCTGACACCCAGCTGTCCTCATGCTCCATCTGGATGGAGGTGCTGAAGCTTTTCCTTATTTCAGAGGTTATTTACCAGATCTGATTTCTCTGGCCCCAGCCGTTCCCACACCATTTCTGATAAGGAGCACCAGTTTGTGGTCTGAATCATGCAGAGGGATTTACAGCCCAAGAGTTGCCTGGGTTCCATGCCTGACGTCTCCAATTGCTGGCAGGGCAGGGGCGAGTTACTGCAAATGGTTATAGCTTCCATTTCCTTATCTGCAGAAAGATAATAATGGTACCAAATGGGGATAGTGGCAGTGCCAGGCACACAGGAGTGATTAGTAAGTCTTCAGACTTACTATGCTTGCTCAGGCTGGATACCCTTCTCTTATCTTAAGCTTAATTCCTAGTCCTCAGATAATTATTTTCCAAAGAGCAGCTTCCCTTCCACATTTTATTGTCCTCTGGGACTAAGTGCATGTCTCACGTTTCCTTCTTTGATGATTGGTGAGTCTTGGGCAGTGCCTTACCTTAGACAACAAGTCTGCTTCACAGAGCCCAGGGCGGGTGCACTTTCAGCCCCGGCCAGCAGGAGGGGACCAGGAGCTCCCAGCCTCCTCCTCTGACTCCGAGGACGACTACGTCCCTGACCTTTGTTTCTGTGTTTGTCTCAGAACTTGTCTTTTGTGGTCCTGTCTCTGAAGTCTTCATCCTGGTTTATAGCATCATAATTGGTTGGGTGGACTGTTCTAGAGCCCTACCTTTAAAATTGTGTAATTAATTTGTCTCTGACTTTGGAATTTTCATTCTTTTTCTCTACTGGAAACTTTCAGATATCTGAACATCCCCAGGGCTAACATTCTCACTGCCTTTCTGCTTCTGATTCTAAGCTCCACTTAGGTGTCTGCATTTCCAGGCTGTTCCTTTACCTTTTTCAAAGTGTTGATACTGAATAGGTTGATTCCAGAAGCAACTCTTTCCATTATTAAAAATGCAAAAACCAACACAATACCAAACAAAAATCAAAATAACTCTCACAGTGTTTTTGAGTATGTAGTAATTATTACTAAATGTTCTGGAGACCTTGAAGTTGGGGTTGTGTAATTACAGGGATGAAAAAAAAAAAGACAGGAATTCCAACAACTGAATATCAAATAGTAATCATTCTAGTTCTTAAAACTCCAAATACCTCATTACATTGCTTCAGCAATTTCCTCTTTCTCCTTCTTAAATTCCTCTTTCTTTTTACCTTTCCTTGCTTTTATTTCATTGTCAAATTCTGCTTTGTTTTGTTTTTTTTAGAGACAGAGTTTTGCTCTGTCTCCCCAGCTAGAATGCAATAACACTATGATAGCTCACTGCAAACTTGCCTCAAACCTCTAGGCATGAGCAACTCTCTGCCTCAGCCTCCCAAGTATCTGGACTACAGGCATGCACCACCAAGCCTAGCTCGTTTTTCTATTTTCGTTAGAGATGAGGTCTCACTCTTGCTCAGCCTGGTCTCAAACTCCTGACCTCAGGTGATCTTCCTGCCTAGGCTTCCCAGAGTGCTAGAATTATAGGGGTGAGCCACAGCACCCAGCCCCTGTTCATTTTTTGCAAGTTTGTTTATTATTTCTGTGATCTCATCTCTTGCTTATCCATGGTCTTTGAAGTCTTGACTTCTCCCTCCAGTGTTGGTGCCCTCAGGTATTAAGGAAACATACACATAACTGTATGCAAATGTGTGTACGTATGCATATATGAGTATATCTGTTTTCTAAAATCTTGATGTATAATGCATACATTATACATAAATAACAAAGCCTAAGAATGTTCTCTTTATACATATATATTTTGATTGCCTATACAAGCATAAATTATGTATTAAAATACGTGTACACACATGTATACCTATTTGCTGCCTTAATTTTTATATACAAATACCATATATATGTAAATAGAGAAATACATGCACTGACATAGATGTGTGTGAGTGTAAATGCCCCACACAGAGACATACATACATAACCCATCATCTGGTAGACTGCTGGCTGTAGAGGAGAGTCAAGTCCACATTCAGATCTCTGTAATGCTGACAGTATTTATATGTAAGGCTCCTTGGGGCTGTTATGATGTGGTAAGCCTGCTACAAATTAGTGTCTCATTGGAGAATACCCTTGTGACTCTTCAATAAATACCATGAAGACAATGAGATATTATTTGGGTGCCTCCTTGTCTGATTGTCTTTTTTCGCTGTTGAGTCATTTAAATGTGTGTAGGCTGTTGAGTCAATTAAATGTGGAAGTCACATTTCCATTATACTTAGTACTTGGTAAATGGGTCTTCTTACTGTAATATTAGACTTCTGCAAAGATAGAAGATAGAAAACAGCTTCTTTTCTTATTTTTTATGAATAATAGTGCCACTTTTGTCACCAATATATTTTTATGACACATACATTTGTAGAGAATTTAGACACTCCTTTTAACCCCATGTTACATGCTAAATCCTTGAGGCTATGTTTGGAGGCAAAAATCACTCAGGATTTTTTTTATAGCTACGACAATTTTTTTTATAGCTATGATCAATTAGCTGTACCTTTTAGGCAATACTTCTTGTGTTGTCTTGTGTCTAGTAATAAGTTCTGCTTTCTATTACAGAAATTTTATTCTTTGCTAAATTTATCTGAATCAGCTAGTCACACCTCAGCAAGAAGAAAAAGGGAAGTAAAATAATGGCATATATAAGCTTTAGATCTATCTGGATTTAGGACCTTCTAGCTTAAAAAGCAGATTGTGTTAAAGGAAAGATAATTGGATTAGAAGGCAGGAGAAATAAGCCTTCCCACTTACCTACTATGGGATATTGGCAGATAACAAAAGTGTCCGCCGAAGCCTCCAGTTACCCATTTATATGTATTATAATGCTTATTCTTCCTTTTTCAAAGGGAAGGTGTGAGGTTGAGGAGTGCCAATGAGTAACTGGCACTTTGTGTGGACTCAGTAAATGTTTCTTTAGTGGATAAATGAGATTCAACTTACTCAAATCACTATTGTGTCTACAGCATGCATACTTGTGGAAAGGCGTCTGAGCAGGTTGAAATCAAGGGTGGTGGTACTGGTGAGGAGCAGGGGAGGAAGACACGCATCGTTGTTAGAGCAGAAGCAGTGATGCTGCTGACAGACAGCTGCCAAGCAAACCTAGAATGTGGAACACAGAGTTGGAAAGGCTGGGAAATTTGGAGGAGATGGCATTCTTTGGCCACCAAGAAAACCATGGCCAATGTTGACTCATTCTTTCATTTACTTTCTGTCATATCCTGCAAAGGTTGCTAAGTTTGAATTCCTCTTTCTTCACCTTTCCTTGCTTTTATTTCATTGTCAAATTGAATTTTCTATTGAGTCCACCTTTATTCCTCATGCCCTAGTTCAGCCTTTGTTTCCTTTGACTAGGAATAGTAAAGTTCTGTTGCACCTCAGGCTTCAGACTGTCCTGCTCTCTATCCTGCACACTGCTACTACAAAAATCAGCAGAAGCGACATTTTGTCTGATCTTTTGAAAATTCCCTTTAAAGATTTTTCTGACCATTTATTCTGGCTGCTTGTTCTATTGCCCTTCCTTGATTCACTTTGTGAGTATATATTGAGGGTCTACACTGTGGGTATCAAATCTAAACGTTGGCTTCAAATCTGCATGGCCATGAAGACCTAGAGCCTGGTTTCCCTCTTCAATGGCATGCCCACCATTTTCCTTATCTCACCCCACCTGCTCCCTCCTCCTCAGATCCTGACAACACTGTTATTTAACATACTCTATGCCCTTAGTTACTGCTCTGTTCTAGCTGTTCCTTGTGGTCATAAATGTATTGGGTACTCTTTGAATGCCAGCATAATGTTACATATTTTTCCAGAAATTTAAAAAGTATTTCGCGCTGTATTGAGTAAATAGTACCAAGTTCTCTTCCTGGAGCTCTGTATTTTCTTTATGTGGATTTGGATTACTGTCTAATGTTCTTTTATGTCACCTGAAGGACTCCTTTTAGTATTTATCATGGGGCAGATGTCTTAGTTCATTCAGCCAAACATAAATAACAGAGTGAGTAATTTAGAAATGACAGAAATTTATTGCTCATGGTTTTGATGACTGGGAAGTCCAAGATCAAGGCACCAGCAGACTGAGTGTCCGGTGAGGGCTGCTCTCAGCTTCATAGGTGCTGCCTTCTCACTGCATCTTCATGGGAGGGGAGAGGGGTCCCCCTCCAGGTTCTTCTATCAGAGCACTAATCCTATGCATGACGGCCAATCCCTCCTGCCCCAATCATCTCCTAAAGGCCTGTTCCTCTCAATACCGCCACACTGGGGATTAGGTTTCAGCGTGTGCTCTGACATCGAACCATGGCAGCATGTTTGCTAGTCCTTCTTGGGAAAAGGAAACCTCAAATCAGTGGGACTGGGAAATCTGAGGTCTTTGTCCTTTGGGAAATGTAACTTCCAAGCAGCCTGATACGGGATTGAAAGGCAAGAGTCTCATATCAGGAGGTAGAGAATTCTGGTACTGCTGGGACTGAGAGAACCAGGGGAATTGACTGGGGCATTTCTAGGCTTTTGCACATAGATATTCTGAGGGTGTTTTTCCATTGACTTTTAAATTGATAAAGATGAAATACTGCAAAAAGATTGCAGATCTTATTTTCTTTGGAAAAAGAATCCTTTGTCTTTCCAAGAATCACATTTCCTGGCAAATGTGGAACCATATTTTGTAATAGAACACATTCTCTTGTCTACTCTAAATCATCTTACTTACTTTTCTTAGGGCAAGGCATTAAACTATAAATTTGTGACTTAACCGGTGAGAGAAGTAAGGAGCCAAAATCAGAAAGTGAAAACATGGTAAATGTATTTCTTAATTGATCATTACTGCTCTTTCCAAGCTATCATTTTCTGCTGTGCAAAATAGGCACAACTAGTCATTTTTCTAAACAAATGACTTGGCCTTTTAAGCCTTCCCATCTCCAAAATACAAAAGACAAGTTACAGTCAATTTTTGTTTCTTTCTTGGTCAACACCATCAGTTACATAAGCTCCAACAGCAGTCTTGACATGAAAATAATTTATTTCAAGAAAGGAAATATTTGATTTGTTAACTCTGTGATGGATGGGCCTCTCCAGTTGCCTGCGTGGATGGATTTGAGCCCTGAAATTAGTGCTGCAGTAGTAATAAAAAAGGATATATTTGAGTATGCTTTGTTGAAAAATATTTGTATATGTAGAAATTCTTTCAATTTTTATAATAACTATTAAGAGACAGTCAAAACAATTATTTTTCAACTATCAAGTAAGTAATCTTGAGGAGAAATTTGCTCCTCACCCCTGAAATCAATAAAAGGCTTTTCTTCAAGCATAAAATTGAGATTGTCCTGACGCCAAATATTAGCGAAAATGTTTTCATAAGCTTTGGGTTACTGAAATGAGAACATAATTTTCAGAAACCCCATTTTGTACATTTAAGGATATAACTTCTGTTGATTTCTTTTCATAGAAAATCAGAGTCTACTTCTCATTTTTGTTTCATGTCAGAGTGTGTGCATGGAAGGTCACATACCGGATAGATACTGGGCAAAAGACCCTCTCATGCATTCAATGTCAAAAGAAGGCGAGGTAACAGGACAAAACTACGGGACAAAATTACGTGAACGAAAGAAAAAGCATTTTCTCAGATGTAATTGAAGTTCTCAGAGAGATTACATTTAGCATCAGCTGTTACTCAAATAATAAGGATCGGCCTGAGTCAGCAAATGAAGAAACTCCTATAACTGTAATTTTCCTTGCCTATTAAAAGTGAAAGAAAATGTAGGTAGGCGAGTTGAGTCTACTTATTTGTTATTTTCATGGGCACTATCATATGTTATTTGTGTATGCCATATTTTGACTGTAAGTCACCTGAGAGTCCCTTTTGTTCTTATAAAATTAAATTATTCCTAAAATGGACTCCAGAAATACAAATGCTTAAAATTCTTAACATATATATAGCCTTTCTGGGATCAAAGCAATGTGGCCAACAGCAGGGCAGAGGAGAAAGGTGTCTACAGAAAGCTGAATGATTTGGGTTCGATTATCATGAGGGTTTACTTTATGTCTCTGAGATGAGTGTGTTGACCTTTAGGCATATGAAGGCACATGGAGATGTCTTACCTGCCTAGTATTTCTAAAATGTTACTCTTTCTTTATTTCAAATATCCCTGCTGATAGGCCACTTGTGAGTAGCAGTGCACTGATAAGTAATTAACACAGTCCTTATGGATTTTAGTAGTCTTTCCCTTAGGAAAACTAAGTGGGCAGGTTTGGGTAGGATGTGCTTGGGAATTAGAATAAGAAAACAAGAACCATTCATTCTTTATCCACCATTATTGCTCACTGTGTGATCTTGGGCAAGTCACTTAACTTTTCTGGGCCTCAGTTAGGCTAAATTCAACACGGATTTATTAAGATCTCCAGAAGGATGTCTACAGAAGGGCAGGATATCTTATTTTTAGACCCAGCCTCATAGCTAGAAGACTTGAGCCATTAGAAGGCAGCAGGAACTGAATCTACTGACTGCAGGCTTGATAAAGGTCTGGAAAGAGTTTCCTGAACTTGACCTCTACAGAGAAAAGTGCTGTTACCTTCAGCTTACTTTCAAAGCTCTATTTTCCTTGAGAATTTTAAGAACTCTGACTTTCATAAATAATTGTTTAATGAGTGTCCAGTCCCTATTAGGTATTGTAATAGAAGTGTTGCTGTTCCATGGATTTGGTGTTTATTGTCAATCCCCCAACTTTCTGCACACAGTCTGTTAGAGTACATATACAATAAGATAATACTTGTGTGCATCTCCAAATTTCCCCTGAGTGAGACATTTTTCCATTTTAAAGATAAAGCATGAGCTTGAGCAAGATGCAGTGCCTTTCCCATGTTATCTACATCAGAGCTGTGTGTTGACTCTATTACCGAGTTACACCACGTAGCACAGTGCCATCAGCTAACAGAGGCCCAGGAAATACTAAATTACTTTTCTACAACTATGAATTACTATATACAGTATTAATTCATGGTAATGAAATGTCATTTTCATATGTGAAAGTGTGAGAAACAGAATCGGGAGGAGATAGAAGTAGAAGGATTTCCTGGGTTCTGAAATTGACATTGCACGTGTGATTTGGGGAACTTAGTCATTGTCCTTCTCCTCTGTTTCCTTATCTCATAGCATTATTGCGAGCATAAGGGCTAAGGAAACCTCTGTAAGTTCTCAACTGCAGCTACTCTTACTATTGTTATCAATATTATTAAAGGCCATTCCCGTATTACTCTATTAATATACTCCACAAGAGCAGAATACCTTCTTTTTTTTATATTTACTTTTGTCAGTTTTATATGTTCATATCATTTTTTAAAATTTCAGATTAATATACAGGTACAAACGATTAGGTCATTACATTGTTTGAGTTTGAGATAGAGTCTCACTCCATTGCCCAGGACAGAGTGCCGTGGAGTCTGCCTAGCTCATAGCAAACTGCAGACTCCTGTACTCAAGTGATCCTCCTGCTCCAGCCTCCTGAGTAGCAGGAACTATAGGTGCCCATCACAACCGGCTAACTTTTCTATTTTTAGTAGAGATGTGGTCTCACTCTTGCTCAGGCTGGTCTTGAACTCCTGAGTTCAAACAATCCTCCTGCCTTGGCCTCCCAGAATGCTAGGATTATAGACGTGAGCTACCATGCTGGGCCAGGAAGATTGTTTCATTATCTATAGTATTCTTAGTTAGGACTTTATTGTTACTGATACAAGAATGCTGCATTACAGCTCCTCCCACAAATTCAGTGGCTTTATAAAAAAGCAAAACAAGTATTTATTTTGCATCTGTGGGTGTGCAGTTACAGTACAGCTCATCAGGGCAAGGCTGGGCTGCAGGCCGCACATCATTCTTAGGCTATTCAGGGGATGTTTTTGTCAGAGTGGATCATAGGAGCCCCAGAGAGTGAGAGGAAATATCTAAGGTCTCTTACAGGTTTGACTCAGAACTACTTATCCACATATCACGGGCAAAAGGTGTCACAGGGCCAAGGCCTTTGTCCGTGGCATGGCAGGGGACTGTGAAGAATCCCTGACAATTTCATCAGCTGCAGGAATTAGGGCAGATATTCAAATACTCAGCGAAGTGACATGATCGATGTGATTGAAGATATCTAGCTGATGTTTACATTTCCTTTGGAAATAAATTTGTTTCATTTTTAAGTGTAACCATATGAATTACCTACTAAATTGTATTGCCATCTTAAGGTTTTATTGTGAAGGGGCAAGTAGAAGTTTTTAAAAAACAAAAATACATCCAGAATCTAACATACCAAGGAGTTTATTTCAATCTCATAAAAATGAATTCACTAGGAATATTTTTTGATTCCTAGGAATGTCCTAGGAATCAAAAAATATTGCACTTAAATAACTCAATCTGCCATTTTGTGGCACCTTCTCAGCAAAACCGCATGTTCCAAGTACCACAAAGTACAGTGGTTAGAGGGAACCCAGACTACTCATGCAGATGGGTTCAAAAGTTGTCTGTTTCCATACCAACATTCAGTAAGCCAGTCATCTATTATTTGTTAAATTACTTAAAAAATTTTTTGTAGCAAAAGGTGTTTAATTCTTTAAAAAATCTAGTGTTAGAATTTCTTGAGAATTTCAAAAAAGCATTGAAAATAGTCAGCATACTAGTAATCAGATTTCCATCTTTTGAGTTTTAAACAATAGGCAAGTTACTTAAGAAGAAAAGGAAACCATAAAGTCCTGTAAATTACTCACCTTAGCTGTTGCATGACCATTGGGTGCACAGTCAACTTTTAAACACAATCGTGTGGTTAATTAATTTAATACAGAATATGGTTTCCTTTTTCTAATGAGGAACTGTGTGTCCTGTAAGAACAAATTTTTCCATAAATTTTGATTGATTTTGAAATTTTAAATACTGTTTGGAAGCTCACACGTTTATCATTATTTTTGACAAAAAGTGTGTCATTATTAGAAACTTTAATCTTATACAATAGACTTTTTTGGTTTGGGAAATTGTTCTTTAATTTAATTTAATTTTTATTGTTGGGGATTCATTGACAGTACAAAGAACCAGGTTACACTGATTGCATTTGTTAGGTACAGTTCCTCTCATAATTGTGTCCTATCCCCAAGAGGGGCGTCACACCCTGTGATGTCCTACCTCCCCCTTCGTCCTTCCTCTCCCTGTACCCTTCTTCCCCCACCCCTCACCATGCACTGGGTCATCAGTTGTCCTTATATCAGATGTAAAGTCTCCATCTTTTTTAATGGCTGAAGAGTTACAGTTATGGTGTAACTATTGAATAGTTACAGTCCATGGTGTACATATACCAAAGCTTGTTAATCCATTCCTGGGTTGGTGAGCATTTAGGCTGTTTCCACATTTTGGTGATTGTAAATTGAGCTGCAATAAACAGTCTAGTGCAAGTGTCCTTATGGTAAAAGGATTTTTTCTTCTGGGAAATGCCCAGTAATGGGATTGCAGGATCAAATGGGAGGTCTAGTTTGATTTCTTTGAGGGTTCTCCATACTTCCTCCCAGAAAGTTTGTATTAATTTGCAGTCCCAGCAGCAGTGTAAAAGCATTCCCTTCTCTCCACATCCACACCAGCATCTGCAGTTTTGGAGACCTTGTGATGTGGGCCATTCTCACTGGGGTTAGGTGCTATCTCATTTAGGGATGATGAGCATTTTTTCATATGCCTGTTAGCCATTAGTCTACCTTCTTTGGACAATGTCCTATTCATTTATCTTGCCCAGTGATATAAGGGATTGTTGGCTCTTTTTAAAATTTTTTTTATTAAATCATAATTGTGTACATTAGTGTAATCATGGGGCCAATGTGCTGACTTCATATACAATCTGAAATATTTTCACTGAACTATTTAACTATAACTATAGTCTTTTTATATTGATTAATTTGAGATCTGAGTTATCAAGCTTTTGTCCAATTCATAATATGAATTTGCTTTGGTTATTGTCTCTTCAGTTGTACAGAAGCTTTTCAGGTTAATTAAGTCCCATTTGTTTCTTTTTGTTGCTGTTGCAATTACCAGTGGAGTCTTCTTCATAAAGTCTTTCCCCAGGTTGATACAGAGCCAAAGACTTATACATAGATACAAAGTAAGAGTTATGCACATCTATATTGTAAGTTATACAACTAATTACTGTGTTTCCTCAGTCAACAGCTATTTATTAAGCAACCACTAGGGATGAGACACTGCGTTGGTGGCCGTATGTGCCATAAAGATTCAAATGTGTTATTCTTGTCCTTCAGAAGCTTAGTAGTTAGTTTACGACATGGCATAATGCAGAATTACAGAGGTTGGCAGCTGCTGAGAAGATGCACATGATGTTAACCAGTAGTGGGTAGTGGGAAGATGACATTCCAGCTAGCCAGAGAGAGAAAATACAGAATAGTTTAAGGTAAGACATCATGAATACTACACTCGCTTGTCAAGTCCATGAGTTCTTACAGGGGCATTGTCAGAGAGAACGTGCAGAGAGAAATGGAAACAGCTCGAAGGGGCTCTGTCAATGCCCTCTGCCCCCAGAATGACTAGACAGCCCTTGACAGAGGGCTGTGAGCTGAGAATTGGTTTTTCTGGATAGAAATTGCTAGGAAATTGCTCTTGGGATAGATAGAAAAAGAAAAGCCTTCAAATGGAGAGAGCGAAGAGGAAGCTGTTGTCATCGCCAGTGGCGAAAACTCATCTGTGTAACGTTCTGGATTCAGTTGATGGCTAAGAACAGGAAAGAAAGGTGCTAGGCACACTGTGAGGTAATGGAATTGATGGGAATTAAGGAGCAGGTTGGGGAGGCAGAGACAAGCTGGGATTTGGCGAATGTAAGTGTCACGGCCATTCAAGTGTCAGGGCCATCCTGGTTTGCAAACACTGCTTGTTCTGTACCCCTTCCCCTTCCCCACTGTCCCAGAGTTACCTGGGTCCCTTCATGATTCGAATTCAAGGGTTGCAGCCCTGAACATCTGGGGAACCTCTGCCCTGCTTTGGTGCTAAGTTGCTGACATGGAGAAAGTGTTGCTTTGTTTCTTTTTATTTACTTATTTACTGTCTTTCTTTCTCTCTACACTCCCAAGTAACAATGCAAGCTTCTCTCTCTCTCTCTCATTAGAGCTGTATGTACTTTTGTATATTCTTTTATTTTTTTCCCTTTTGTTATTAGCTGATACATAATAATTGTACATATTCGTGGGATACAGAGTGGTGTTTCAGTACAAGTATGCAGTGTCTAATGATCAAATCAGGGTAATTCTCACATTCATAACTCAAACATTTTTCATACCTGAAAGAGTGGAGGCCAGGATTTGTTTGTGCCAGAAATGAGAAATTAAGAAGGAAATGCTTTTTTTTTTTTCTTTTTTCAACAGAGTCTCACTCTCTTGCCCTGGGTAGAGTGCCTTGGTGTCACAGTCATAGCAAATCTCAAACTCTTGGGCTCAAGATATCCTCTTGCCTCAACCTCCCTAGCACTGTAGGAGGCTGGTGGGTGTTTTGCTTTGAGACCAGCCTGAGGAAGAGTGAGACCCTGTCTCTGTTGAAAATAAAGAAGGAAATACTTTTGAGGACAAAAGGATGAGGAGCAGTTGTTCATAAAACAGCAGTCTGCTGGCTGAAAATGGTGGCCAAGGAATGTATCAACTCCTAATTTATTATGTAATGAGCGTGTCATAGTAGTCAAGAAGGCTTTAAAAAACTATTACTCTTGAGTGCAATTCTTTTTAAAGAAAATTGCAGCCAGATATGTTTCTAGTTATTTAAATTAGTATTTTTATTTGTGTATGTCTAGGACACTTTGACCCTCTAGATGAAAGTTAACCACTTCTCATTAAAGCTGATAAAGATGAATGAGAAATGAAATTATAAACTACACGTTAAAAAGAAAAACACTAGTTCTAACTCCTGGGTACAATGTGATATTCAAAGTATTAAGATCTATCTACCTTGTTAATTCATTACATAAAAAAACTTTAAATTCCTTGATAATAAAATTCCTCATGAAAAATATCAGAAACCTACTTTCCTTTATCAGGAAAATAAACCTATCAGTTTTCACATACCTACAATAAACCTATTCGTTTTCATGTACCTATAATATCTGATTACAAGATGTAAGGAACTTCAATTATGGCATAGTATGGAAGTGGGAAAGAAAACCCTAAATATTTTATGCTGCATAATATCCTTGTGACTTTCCTTCATATGCAGTTTATTGTATAAGGTATTCTATGTCATTATCCTTAATGAGGTAGAAAAACTTTAGGCTCATTTTGGGGACAGGTGTTTTTCAGATGTGTATCAGGGAAGATTCTTTTTTCTGAAGCCAAATAATAGAGAACCCAACCCAAGCATGCTGAAGGAAAAAGAAATTGTAGTTCGCTAGCCTATTTAATTAAAAGTTAGGGTAGTGATTTCCAAAGTGTGGTTCTTGAATCAGCAGCAACAACTTCCACTGGGGACTTGTTAGAAATGTAAATTCTCCATTTCCATCTCTGACTCACTGACTCAGAAACTCTTGCTGTGAGGCACAACAGGGTGTGTGTTAACAAGCCCTTCAGGGTGTTCTGGGGGAAGGTAAAGTTTGAGAGACACCGAGTGGTCTAGGACCAACTCTGTCCTTGCCTACAGTCAACTTAGGGCTCAAGGGGTAACCATCAGACTCTAAATGTGGGCTCTGCTAAGCCGGAGACTATCCCCATTTCCAGGCTTCATATGGTGGCCAGTGACAGCTTTAGTCCCTACTGTCACAGCACCCTGTCCAGTAAACAGAAATTACCAGCCCTGGAACTACGTCTCAATGTCTCCGGGTAGCCTGACTTAGGAAGTCACTCAGTCCCTGGGCCTCTCACAACATGGAGCAAATGGGGGTGTTCTAACTGCCTGAGCTTACTCATGTCACCCACCTGTACGCTCCTCGATGTGTGGGCATTGCCACAGAAGGAAAAAAAAAACAATGGAGAACAGTGGCAAAGGATGTTCACAGCAATGTCAAAAACTTCACAAAGATTCTCTAGTCCTAGGACAGAATCTCAGGCCAAAATTAATCTGAGGCTACTGAGGAAAAAAGAAAATATTTTTTAGATGCTCTAGAAGTCAATCACTTGCCTGGAGAATGAGAAAAATGTTCACCTTCACATAAAATGTTCACCTTCACTTTCGTTTTACACCTTCCTTCTGCCTAAAGGGGAATTTTAGCTTCACGATATTGCTGATGAGAGGTGGGTATCAATACTGACGATATTTGAGCTAGCAAGGAAGAAAGGCTTGATGCTTGAAAATGACAAATATGTTTACATATAGTCTTCTAAATTTCAGCTTCTTTTCTTTTTTGAATCTAAAGCAAACATTTTCTTCACTTTAATCTTACTTTATCACGTATTTTTGACATTTAATTATATTGCTCTCGTATCATGAGAGGAAGTGATATGGCTTTCTCATCATCGAGATAAAGGATCAATTAACTCAGGAGGCCCCTGGGAGAATTGTTAGACAGAAGCGTAGAAATGTACAAGGCAGGTAAATGAGAAATTGTCGGTGTAAATTCTGTCTCTTAACCATTTGATAGTATATTCCATGTCCTTAATTCCCTTCATTGAAAAGAGGAAGCACCCTGAATCAGAGGTCCCTGTTCCACACAGTGTGGCCTCAGAAATAGCAGAAATTTCTGAATGAGAAAAACAGTACTGCAAAGTTTAGGCCCATCATGATTTTCTTCAGTAGTCACCATTCTTTTTGTAAATGACATTTTCATTCTTATTTTTTTCCTGATTTTTATTTAACTAATAACATGGTGTTTATTGTGTCTACTCTGGAAATAGAAAAAAAAAGCCAAAAAACAAACAAACAAAAAAAACACCAAAGAAATTAGGGAAATTTTGAAGAGGCAACATTTTAGCTAGTTTGTTTTCAGTCTTTTTGTGGACTTTATTTTTTCTTTTCATGACCAAAATAAGGAGATAAAATTCTATATGTGTGAAAACTTTTCTAATATTATAGGACAAATGAAGCAAATTACATATTACCCAGAGCTGAATGACAGTGCTTTTTGTTTCAAGTATTTCTTGCTGTGGACCTGGTTTTATTTATCCTATCAGTCAAGTCATGGTTTATTTGATTTTTGAGAATTCTCAGCAGTTTTTTTCTTTCGACAGTGCCAGTTGACCCGGAGTGATTTTCTAGATATGAAAACCACAGCATCTGATAAAAAAAAAAAAAATAGAATTAGCAGGAGATTCTCATTGCAGAAGAAAAAATAGTGAATGTGAAGACAGACCATTAGAAATTAGCCAAATGAAACACAGAAAAATAATTTAAAAAAATGAATAGTACATCAATTAGCTGTGAAACAGTTTTAAATGACCTAATAGATATATAATTTAAGTTGTGAGGGATGAGAGAAATGCATAAAATAGTTGAGGAAATAAAGGCTGAACATATTCCAAATCTGATGACATCTGAATACCTGTGAGTAAAAGCTGGATAAGTCTGAATCATAAGCAAATAAATGTATAGAAGGTATACTGATGTGTATCATAATCAAATTGCTCAAAACCAGCAACAAGGAGAAAATCTTGAACAGCATCTAGAGAAAATAATATATATTTCCTACAGAGGAACAAAAATAAGGCTGATAGAGTATTTCCTTTAGTCAGAGCACAGCGAAAGATCATCAGAGGACCAAGAAAAATAACATAAACCTAGAAGTCTAAACTCCGTGAAATATCTTGCAAAAACAACTGTGAAATAAAGATGTCTTCAGACCTGCAGAAGCTCAAAGACTCTTCACCCGGTGACGTGTACTAGAAGAAATATTAGAGGAAGTCCTTCAGGCACAAAGAAAAGATGGCAGGTGGAAAGAGAATCTGCACAAAGGAGTGAAAAGAACTGGCAATGGCAACTATGCGGGGAATGAAACCCACTGCGTTTTACTTTTTATTTGCATCCCTTTAAAAGAGAAGGTTAGAGGGAAAGAATCTGACTACCAATAAGGCAGAAAAATGTACCAAGAGATTGGAGGAAAAAACAGGACAGAAGGTTACTGGAGAAATAAAGACCATTTGAGTTGTTGGCAAGAGGATGAATGGTGCAAATATGTGACACGAGTTTCATATTTTAAAAGTCAGTTCCAAAACATTAAGAAGAAAGGAACTTTCCCTCAACACATTCTATGAGGCAATCATCACTCTGATACCAAGACCAGGAAAAGACCCAACTGAAAAGGAGAACTACAGACCAATTTTTCTGATGAATATTGATGCAAAAATACTCAATAAAATCTTAGCAAATAGATTACAGCTACATATTTTAAAAAATATACACCAGGGTCAAATAGGCTGTATCCCAGGAATGTGAGGTTGGTTTAACAAGTGCAAATCCTTAAATGCATCAATAGAAGCAAAAACAAAGGCCATATGTGTATACTACCAAACGCAACCTACAGATTTGATGGAATCCCCATTAAAATACCAACAGCATACTTTGAAAGACTGGAAAAAATAATTCTTCATTTTGTATTGAACCAGGAAAAAATACCTATATACCCAAGGCAATTTTAACAAAGCTGGAGATATCACTATACCAGATGTTAGATTATTTTATAAGCTCACAGTGATCAAAACAGCATGGTAGTAGCATAAAAATTCAGACATAGACATGTGGAACAGAATAGAAAACCAAGAGATGAAACCAGTCTCTTATCACCATCTGATCTTTGATAAGCCAAACAAAAACATACACTGGGAGAAAGAATCCTTGTTCAATAAATGGTTCTGGAAGAACTGGATAACCACATGTAAAAGACTGAAGCTCGACCCATACCTTTTCCCACTTACAAAAATTGACTCAAGAGGA
>CAUYON010155458.1:0-46520 GCA_963573935.1 Arctocebus calabarensis | reverse complement strand
AAAACATTTGCATGGTATACATCTAATAAAGGGCTGATGACTAGACTCTACCAAGAACTTAAGCAAAAAAGCTAGAAAAAAAATCAAACAACCCCATTAAAAAGTAGTAAAGAACATGACTGGAAACTTTTTTTTTTTTTTGAGACAGAGCCTCAAGCTGTCACCCTGGGTAGAGGGCTGTGGCATCACAACTCACAGCAACCTCCAATTCCTGGGCTCAAGTGAGTCTCTTGCCTCTGCTTCCCAAGTAGCGGGGACTACAGGCGCCTGCCACAATACCTGGCCGTTTTTTGGTTGCAGCTGTCATTGTTGCTTGGCAGGCCGGGTTGGATTTGAACCTGCCAGCTCAGGTGTACGTGACTGGCGCCTTAGCCTGTTGAGCCACAGGTGCTGAGCCACGACTGGAAACTTTTTAATCCCATGCCTTTAGATTACTTGGCCATGATATCACTTAACTGAAGTGTTTTAAATGAAGATGGTCTAATGACCAAGAAACACATAAAAAAATTTTCTAGGGCGGTGACTGTGGCTCAGTCCGTAAGGCGCCGACCCCATATACTGAGGATGGTGGGTTCAAACCCAGCCCCAGCCAAACCGCAACAGGGAATCACCTAAGCCCAGGAGCTGGAGGTTGCTGTGAGCTGTGTGACACCACGACACTCTACTGAGGGGGATAAAGTGAAACTCTGTCTCTACAAAAAAAAAAAAAATTTTTTTTCTACTTTTTTAATCAGAGAAATGGAAATCAAACCCACAACAAGGTGTCACCTAACTAAAGTGAAAATGGCTCATATCAAAAGTCCCAAAGCAACAGATGCTGGCATGGATGCGGAGAGAGGAACACTGGCTCACTCTTGGCAGGACTGCAGACTTGTCCAACCTCTCTGGAAAGCTGTATGGAGGTAACCTACCTTTTGACCCAGCAATCCCACTACTAGCCATTTACTCAAAGAAAAAAAAGGACATTTTCTCAAGACAACTGCCCTTGAATGTTTATAGCCACACAATTGCAAAAGCTATGGAAATGACCCAAGTGCTCATCAATACAGAATGGATTAATACAATGTAGTATGTGTATACTGTGGAGTATATTTAGCTGTAAAAAAAAAGTGATCTGGTGTCTTTTATAACAACTTGGATGGAACTGGAGACAATTTTCTAGGTGAAGTAATGCAAGAAAGGAAAACAAACACACAGTTACTCAATAGTAAATTGGAACTAGTCGATTAACACTTCGCACACGGAAGTAAAACTCAATGGGAATTAAATAGTGGGGAGGGGGATGGAGGGGTAGGATAATTTCACACTTAACAGGTGCAATGCACACATTCAGGGTGAATATAACTTTATAACATTGACTTAAAATGCACAAATCAAATTATGTGACCAAAACATGTGCAACCTTTGTAATAGTCTGAAATTACAAAAGAGGCTAGATTAAAATAACTAAAATTTACAAACTTGTACGAGGGGTCCTGCGACGTTGAAACTGCAACTTCACAGTTGGGGGCTCTGCTTGACTAGGGTTTGTGTTGGGATCTTTTGGTGGAAGGCTGGGGATGGGATGGGATGAGCTTGGTTCTATGTAAGCTGGAAAAACTGCAAGCCAGACTGAGCTGGGGAGGAATGGCTGATGATGCTCAGATGAAGAAACAATAATGGGGTAATACTCATAGGAATGGGAAGCAGACAGGAAGAAGTAAACCTCTTCTCCTTCTAACTTGTGGTCTTTCCCTGTGGCTTTCAAGAATCAGCTGGTAAAGCAGAACTGTGGTCTGCAGTGTCCCAGTGCAGCGTCACAGAACAGTTTATAGAAGAGGTATTTCATGTTGGTACATATGATTTTCATAAGAGATGTACATTTTATTTCTTTTCTATAAGTTCAACTTTCCTTTAAAGTGTATGTATGTGCACATATACACACACACTTTTCAAGTACCCAGAGTATATATTTTCCTTTAAGCATATTTATTGCATAAATTGTAAGTGTAAGTATACAAACCACTCTCCGTATAGATTCAGTTTACTTTATTTTATTTTATTTTATTTATTTATTTTTTTGAGACAGAGCCTCAAGCTTGTCATCCTGGGTAGAGTGCTATAGCATCACAGCTCATAGTAACCTCTAACTCCTGGGCTTAGGTGATTCTCTTGCCTCAGCCTCCTGAATAGCTGGGACTACAGGCACCTGCCACAACATCCAGCTATTTTGGGGTTGCAGTTGTCATTGTCGTTTGGCAGACCCGGGCTGAATTTGAACCCACCATCTCTGGTGTTTGTGGCTGGTGCCTTAGCCGCTTGAGCTACAGGCGCTGAGCCAGTTTACTTTAAACTATATTCAGCTAATATTAAAATTTAAAATTTCATTTATTAGCAGAAGAATGAAGGGAGTGAGAAGAGGAATAGGGCAAGATTGAGTGACTACAGATTGGAGGGAATACAGGATGTCAAAGGTATACATATATTCCTTATTCCTCAACTTGGCCCTGAAGGTCATCTGATAAATTTTCTTGGACCACTGACTGCTTGCTTCTTCTTGGGAATGCCAAGTTCTTTTAATACAAACATGCATTCCAGTGTTGGCAGAGGATTCTCTGTCTTAGTGTTTGAGATGGTAGCGATGAATCATACTGCCTTTAAGTAAATTTTTTATTTTCAGAGAGGAGACATGGAGCCAACCCTTAACTAAATACTTTTTTTCAAAATCAATTGCTTCTTTTTTGGAAATGGAAAGTGAAGATGAAATTTGAAATGGAGATGAAAGAACCCAGATTTATGAGTTCTCTTCTCAATGGTCAGGAAAATAAGGGCATGAGGACAATTTGTTTCATTTTGGATGTTTTATTTTATCCATTAGATCAAACAAATGGCCCCTTCCCAAAGCATGCATTCTCCATGTATTTGATAAGATCAGATGAGAAAATCTACTTGGGTGACTCTAAAGAGAGAGAATTCACGCACCACTTATCCAACATGTATGAGAACGTGGAAGGAATGTGTACCAAGTAGAATTTATCAACAATTTAGAGTTTCATGAAGTAGCTGGGCATAATGTGTTAGGAAAGCTCTTTTTGGACTTCTAAATAACAAGAGTCATTCTATCTCAACAAATGGGGGGACATTTTATTCTACTCTTTGTCTAAAAATTTTAAATTTTCTTTAAAAAATAGCTTTGTGAAGCTATAATGGATACATGAACACCGCACATATGAACTGCGTCAGTTTTGAGAGTTTGGACAGATGTGAACACTCACGATGCCATCACTGCCATCAGGGTAATGGACACAACCAACTCCCCCAAGTTGCACCATGTCCCTTTGCTTTCTTCTGTTATCATTTTTAAAGAACGCTTGACATGATATTTACCCTCTTAATAATTCTGAAGAGCACAGTATTACAGGCAAGTAGGCATTACATTGGATAATGCCTTCTTTTTTTTTTTTCTGAGACAGAGCTTCACTGTTGCCAAGGCGAGAGTGCCAAGGGGTCAGTTTAGGTCACAGCAACCTCCAACTCCTGACGTCAAGCGATCCTACTGCCTCAGCCTCCCTAGCATCTGTGACTCTAGGCGCCCACCACCACGCCGGCTTGTTTTTCTATTTTTGGTAGAAATGGGATCTCACTCTTGCTCAGGCTGGTCTTAAACTCCTGAGCTGAAGCAATCCACCCACCTTGGCTTCCCAGAGTGTTAGGATTATAGGCATGAGCCACCTCGCCCAGCCTACGGGTTATTCTTCTAACATAACTGAAATTTTATACCCATTGAAGAATAGTATCACATTGATAGGCAAGGGTATTTTTATTTTTTAATTATTATTATTATTTTTAGGCAAGGATATATTATTTTTTAATTTTTTTTATTTTTTTGAGACAGAGCCTCAAGCTGTCACCCTGGATAGAGTACTGTGGCATCACAGCTCACAGTAACCTCCAATTCCTGGGCTCAAGCAAGTCTCCTGCCTCCACCTCCCAAGTAGCTGGGACTACAGGCGCCCGCCACAATGCCCAGCCATTTTTTGGTTGCAGTCGTCATTGTAGTTTGGCCGGCCCGGGCTGGACTTGAACCCGCCAGCTCAGGTGTACGTGGCTAGCGCCTTAGCCCGTTGAGCCACAGGGGCCGAGCCTAGGCAAGGATATTTTAAAGAAATATGTGGCAACAATAAAAGTAAAAAAATTTCTTTTTCTTTTTCTTTTTTTTTGAGATAGAGTCCCACTTTGTCACCCTTGGTAGAGTGCCTTAGAAATGGGGGTCTTGCTCTTGCTCAGGCTGGCGTCAAACTTGTGAGCTCAAGTGATCCACCAGCCGTGGCCTCCCAGAGTGCTATGATTACAGGCGTGAGACGCCACTCCTGGCATGGATTTCTTGGAAAAATATCAAATCTGACTCTTTAAAGTACCTCAAGTGCATTAGACCCTATGTCAGACAGTTTGCACACCCATTAGCTCATTTAACTTTCCTGAAACAATAAAACACAACTGAGACAGTACTATTATCCTTATATCTAAGGGTGAAATATTGTGACTTGATCATAATCATGATGCAGTTTGTAATAACAGCCCTAAGACTATTGAATCCTCTCGCCCTAATATTAAAGATAATTATGGTCTTTTAGTTAAATGAATTATTACATACATATGAAAGCTACTATATACTTTATCAAAAATTACCATAACTTTAAAACTCTGTTCTGCTATTTGAGCTTACTATCTTGTCCTATTAAAAGCTAAGTCAGGTTAGCTTTGCAGGTTATTAAATGTGACATTAATGTAGAAATAATTTTATGGCACTTTTCCTTTTTTTGGAGTAATTTGTATTATTTGTATAAAGGAGGCTAATCACATCACAACCCTTATGCAATACATCCAGTAGGTGGAAAATGACATTTTAGTTATGATTAGGATAATTTAAGATTCCAGCTAAGAAGGTTGTCTAAGGTCACGGGACTACTCAGAGCTCGAAATACAGCAGAGGAATCTCTATTTCTAGCCCAATGATCCACTTAGTTAAAACAGGGCTTATGTTATTCATAAAGCTATATCATCAGTCACAAATCTAGTTAAGCAAGAGAGGAGCAAAAATTAGATGTTAGGAGAAACAATCACTTATGTAATAAATGTCAACCAATCTTTTTTTTTCAAACTAATTTCATAATATCATCTATTTCTGAGAGAAAAAGTTTTATGGATTTAGGAAAAATGTAACTATTCTTTTTTTTGAGACAGAGCCTCAAGCGATTGCCCTGGGTAGAGTGCCATAGCATCACAGCTCACAGCAACCTGCAACTCCTCTGCTCAAGTGATTCTCCTGCCTCAGCCTTCGAAGTAGCTGGGATTACAGGTGCCTGCCCCAACACCGGCTGTTTTTTGGTTGCAGCCGCCATTGTTGTTTGGCGGACCCAGGCTGGATTTGAACCCGCCAGCTCAGGTGTATGTGGCTGGCACCTTAGCCACTTGAGCCACAGGCGCTGAGCCTAACTTCTTTTTTTTTGAGACAGAGCCTCAAGCTGTCACCCTGGATAGAGTTCTGTGGCATCACAACTCACAGCAACCTCCAATTCCTGGGCTCAAGCGAGTCTCTTGCCTCCGCCTCCCAAGTAGCTGGGACCACAGGCGCCCGCCACAACGCCCGGCCATTTTTTGGTTGCAGCCGTCATTGTTGTTTGGCGGGTCCGGGGTGGGTTCGAGTCTGCCAGCTCAGCTCAGCCAGCTGTCCGTGGCTGGTGCCTTAGTCCGTTGAGCCACAGGCGCCGAGCCCTAACTTCTTGATTATCGGTTAACCTATTGAAATAGAGAAATTGCACTGACAAAACCTGGAAACTCGGGTGGCTGAGGGGCTTCATCCCAGCTGAGGAGAGAAGAGCTGCTGGCGGCTCCAGCTCTCGCCGCAGATCAGTGTTTTTAGAACTTCAGTTATGAAAATGGGCAGAATTTTCCTTGATCATATTGGTGGTACCCGACTGTTTTGCGCAAACTGTGATATGATCCTGACCAAACACTCAGAACTCATCTCCACTTGGTTCACAGGTTCCACTGGCAGAGCATTTCTTTTTAACAAGGTAGTTAACCTGCGATACAGTGAAGTTCAAGGTTGGGTCATGCTCACTGGCCGCCACATGGTTCGAGATGTGAGCTGCAAAAACTGCAATAGCAAACTGGGATGGATCTATGCGTTTGCCACTGAAGACAGCCAGCGTTAGAAGGAAGGCCGTGTGATTCTGGAACGTGCTCTAGTTGGAGAGGGTGAGGGCTTTGAGGACCATGTACCATCTGATTAACTCTTGAAGAAAAAGAGAGAAATCCCGGCTCGGCGCCTGTGGCTCAAGCGGCTAAGGCACCAGCCACATACACCTGAGCTGGCGGATTCGAATGCAGCCTGGCCGGCCAAACAATGATGGCTGTAAGCAAAAAGTAGCCGGGTGTTGTGGAGGGCGCCTGTAGTCCCAGCTACTTGGGAGGTGGAGGCCGGAGACTCACTTGAGCCCGGTAGTTGGAGGTTGCTGTGAGCTGTGATGCCACAGCACTTACCTAGGGCGACAGCTTGAGGCTCTGTCTCAAAAAAGAAAAGAAAAAGAGAGAAATCCATTTTTTCCAAGGTCTCCTTCACTGAAAACAAAAATCTACTTACATACACTGTCACCTTAGCATCAGAGTCGGATTCATGAACTGTGGAACAAGAGGTTGTGAGAATCTAAGATGGAACCCTTCTTTCTTTCTTTTTTTCTTTTTTGTGTTTTCCATCCAACAGCAGTGTGTAGAGAGAATGTTATGCAGATACCATTAATTTTTTTCCCTATGTTTACATCTTGAGGCAGAAGAGTCTGCAGCTTTGTGGTGGGCTATGTAAGGAAAAATATCTGGGCTATTAGAGTGAAAAAGTGTGTTTTATGTAAATTTTGAAAGGAAAATATATCAAAAGCATGGTTTTTAAACTTGGGCTTCATTTTAAAACTTTTTTTTTTTTTTTTAGGGGCGGCACCTGTGGCTCAAAAGAATAGGGCGCTGGCACCATATGCTGCAGGTGGCGGGTTCAAATCCAGCCCTGGCCAAAAACTGCAAAAAAACCCCAACCCCCTCTTTTTTTTTTTTTTTAAAGCCAGTTATTTCACTTGATTTGCTAGCTTCAGAGAAGAGATCCGAATCTGTGGCCAGCGCTAAAGGCTCAGTGTTAGCATGGCTTGTGCCATATTCTTGTTGGAGATGAACGGTAGCACCAGAGCCTATTCTTCCTTATCAATCTTGACCCCAAAATGTCACCATTCCTAGTTATTTTTCACTAATAATTGGTGTTGATTGGAAACTTTTCTAAAATGGGCAGAATTGCTTGGTTGTCTTTTTTCCATGTAACTTAAGCATAGTAATATAAATAAAGTAATAGTTGAATGTTAAAAAAAAGAAATATAGAAATTGCAGAGTTTTTTTGTAAACTTTCAAGGATGTCTCATAGAATTACATGCCAAAGAATTAGATTATCATTAATTATGCAGATCTCCATAATAAGGCATAACCTCTGTGATGTATAGTGTCATTCAGTTGTTCAATAGGGATAGTTTAATTCAGAAACTGTCTTTACTTTTTCAGAATTTTTTCAATGGTTTATAGGAATTATGTCAATTTTGCTGACTCTATTGACTTATTCTAGCAAATGATTTTCTAATAAATCTTTTCCTCCTAATTTGCCCTCATTTCAAGTCTAAAAATAATTCTGAAAACTCACTATTTTGTTTTTTCTCTTTACTTTGTGTGTAGTATTTGGTTAGAATAAAAAATCATTTTAGTACAACTTATTTTGTTTGCTTACCTTGTTTTCTTTTTTTTTTTTTTGAGACAGAGCCTCAAGATGTCACCCTGGGTAGAGTGCTGTGGAATCACAGCTCACAGCAACCTCCAATTCCTGGGGTCAAGTGAGTCTCTTGCCTCCACCTCCCAAGTAGCTGGGACTATAGGCGCCTGCCACAATGCCCCGCCATTTTTTGGTTGCAGCCATCATTGTTGTTTGGCGGGCCCGGGCTGGATTCGAACCCGCCAGCTCAGGTGTACGTGGCTGGCACCTTAGCCCACTGAGCCACAGGCGCCAAGCCAGCTTACCTTGTTTTATGTAGAATTATTTTACGTAAAATATTTTAGTTTAGAATTTGTAATCACCAACTGTTAATTGGATACTTGCACATTTGATGATGCCTACCTATTTTAGTGTAATACAGAGCACTTTATAACACTCTTTTTTTTTTTTTTTTAGACAGAGCCTCAAGCTGTCACCCTGGATAGAGTGCTGTGGAATCACAGCTCACAGCAACCTCCAGTTCCTAGGCTCAAGCGAGTCTCCTGCCTCTGCCTCCCAAGTAGCTGGGACTAAAGGCACCCGCCACAATGCCCGGCCATTTTTTGGTTGCAGCCGTCATTGTTGTTTGGCGGGCCCCGGGGTTGGATTCGAACCCACCGGCTCAGGTGTACATGGCTGGCACCTTAGCCCGCTGAGCCACAGTTGCCGAGCCTCTAACGCTCATTAAAAATTCATTTTATTATTATGAGAACCATTAGGAGTGTGAGCAGTGCAATAGAACTATAGATCACAACCTCTGTCCTCAAGGACAGATCTCTAACTGTGGTAGTAGAAGAGGTCTGGCATTTAGGAAGAAGATGACACACAAGCCACATCCTACAGTGTCTTATCTCTGGTGTCTTGGTCTGTTTTTCCTTCACTTTCCCCTCTCTTTACTTGCAATCTAACTTAAAACCGACAATAAGTGGGACGAGTGTCTATGTACATGTTAGTTCACACTGTAATTCCTGATGCATGAGAAAATTCCAAAACATGAACTCAGACTTAGATTAGCAAAACTGCCATCTTTGAGAGTCATTTTTTTTTTTCTCTCTGACAGTCTTGCTCTGCTATTCTGGCTACAGTGCATCATCATAGCTTCCTGCGACCTCAGACTCCTGAGCTCAAGCAATCCTCCTGCCTCAGCCTCCCAGAGGGCTATGTAGAATACTGTGTCTGCCTGGGACAGTATTCCTTGGAGAACTAGAAAGATTTCTAGTCAATGTTAGGAAGAGATCTTTGGAGTCATAGAGTCCTGAGGCCATTTCAGAGACAAAGTGTAGTTTTATGTTCTGAGAAATAATCAGAATAACTCTAAGCCCAATTTAAGTTTCATACAAATTCAGTATGTGCTTATAAATATCCCCAGGACATAGGTTGGACCGATCTCAGTCTGGCCTAGATTTATACCGTACCTCATTGCCTGGGAATTGGTAAAGAAATGTTTTTTCCCTGAGGAAGTGGTCTGTTTGGAGTATGAGGCATTAGCCATTTACTAGAATGCGAGGGTCTCTAAGAATTCTTTAGCTTTTTCTGTACTATTCGGTTTTACCAATAATTATTCAACACCCACTAAATGCTAAATTCTATACTAGACATTTGTTTAAAACATTCATCAGAAAGTTCTCGTCTTCGAATGGCTTAACAATTCCAAAGGAGCGGGTTTTAAACCATGTTCATCACACTTAATGGTTCCAAGGACGAGCCTCAGAGCCTCTGTAGGGGATGGTGCAATTTTAGAATGTCATGGCACATAGTAAATACTCAATTTGTGTTAGACTGGTGGGCTTATAGTTCAGCTGAAAAACTTTTATTTGCTTTATATACTTGATATATATTTTCTGAGTAAGATTTTATTTGTTTATTTGTTTGTTTGTTTGTTTGAGACAGAGCCTCAAGCTGTCAACCTGGATAGAGTGCTGTGGAATCACAGCTCACAGCAACCTCCAATTTCTGGGTTCAAGTGAGTCTCTTGCCTCTACCTCCCAAGTAGCTGGGACTACAGGTGTCAGCCACAACGCCCGGCCATTTTTTGGTTGCAGCCGTCATTGTTGTTTGGTGGGCAAGGACTGTATTCGAACCTGCCAGCTCAGGTGTACTTGGCTGGAGCCATAGTAGGAGATAGGTATTATTTTATAGATGAGATAGTGCTAAAGAGCAAAAATTTTATTTAACGTGCTCCAAATCATATAGCAAGAAAGTGTCAAGAGCTTTGTGTAAGAATACAGGGTATCTGATTCCAAAGCCATTAAGCAGTGTTATCCCAATTTTTATAAATAATGAAAATTGAGATCCAAAATATTAGAATTTTTATCTTAGATTATATAGTTATTAATTGTCAGAGCTAGAATTCAAAATGAAGTGATCTGACTTCAAAGTCTCATGACTTCGAAGTCATCTGGCTTTTAACTACTATAACAGATGTAGGCTTGGCGCCTGTGGCTCAACGGGCTAAGGCGCCAGCCACGTACACCTGAGCTGGCAGGTTTGAATCAAGCCCGGGGCCGCCAAACAACAATGATGGCTGCAACCAAAAAATGGCCGGGCATTGTGTCGGGTGCCTGTAGTTCCAGCTACTTGGGAGGTGGAGGCAAGAGACTCACTTGAGCCCAGGAATTGGAGGGTTGCTGTGAGCTGTGATTCCACAGTACTCTATCCAGTGTGACAGCTTGAGGCTCTGTCTCCAAAAAAAAAAAAAAAATTAACAGTTATATCTAATTAAAACTTAGCAAAAGATAAATCGCTGTTTTCTGGCAATTACATAAAATAAATACTCAATCAATAAGTTCAGATGCATGTAAAACTAGCTTAAAGAGCCTGAAGAGACTGACCAGGTAACATTTGATGGTTATGACTGATTGACTGCATCAATCTAAGGAGACATTTAATGTTTTTTGTCAGATATGTCTCATACTCTGATGATATTATAAGATATTTAAAAAATTCCAGTTCATGATTATTCATTGCTAGTATATAAAAATAATTTTTTTTAATATATTGACCATTGTTCTAGACTGACTCTTTCTATCTCCCCCAACATTGGTATGTTGGAATTCTAACCCCCAAGGTGATAGTATGAGGGATGGGGCATTTGGGAGATGACCCACTGGTGAATGGGATTACTGCCCTTATATAAGAGATCTCAGAGAGCTGATTCGTCCCTTTTACCATGTGCTGTTTCAGTGAGAAGATGGCCATTTATGAGGAAATGGTCCCTCACCAGACACGAAATCTGGCAGTGCCTTGCTGTTGGGCTTCCCAGCCTCCAGGACTGTGAGTAATACATTTCTTTTGTGTATAAGCTACCCCATCTATAGTATGTTGTTACAGCAACCCAAACGTGCTAAGGCCATTCCACACCCTGAAATGCTGCTAAGCTTACATATTAGTTCTAGAATCTTCTTTGTAGATACTATCTACTATCTCTTTTTGAATGAGTTTTAGTAATTTGTACTTTTCAAGGAAATTGTCCATTTTATCTAAATTATTAAATGTGTAGTCATAAAGTTTTTCATAATTGTACCAGTTATCTATTGCTATATAGTAAATCACTTGAAATGTAATACTTTAATACACACATTTATTGTCTTACAGTTTCTGGAGATGCGGTTCTTGGTGTGGTTTAGCTGGGAACTCTGCCTTAGGGTTTCATGAGATGCAAGGTGTCAGCCAGTACTGGGTTCTCATCAGGGGACTGGCCAGGGAAACACATGTTTACAGGCTCTTTTTGGTTGTTGGCAGAATTCATTTTCTTGTGGTTGTGGGATTCAGGGAAGCTTGCTATTTAAACATTAGCTATACAGAGAAAAAGACTCTAGTAAGACAATCATAATACTATTCTGTAATCCATACACGTAAACATGGACATTTCATAGCCTTCACTGCCTTTCTTTGGTTGGAAGCAAGTTACGGTTTCTGCTCACACTCGAGAGAAAGGATCATACGAAGTCCTGAATACCATGATATGCACATCGTGGGGGGTACCTGAAAGTCTGTTTGCCACAATGTCACCCTGCAGACCTTTTACTGTCATGATCCCACCTTTCTCATTCTAGATGTTGCTAATTTGTCCCCTCATTTTTTCTTGATCATTCTGGCTAGAGCTTTATCAATTGTATCGATCTTTTAAAAAAAACCCCTGCTTCTGGTGTCATTGATTTTCCCTACTGGTTTTCTGTTTAATCAGTTTATACTTGGATCTTTACTTTGCTTTGGATTTCATTTGCTCTTTTATTTTTCAGGGTTCTTAGGGTAGAAACTGAAGTCGTTGTTTTGAGACCTTTACTCTTTTTTAAATTTAGGCATTTCGTAATGTTAAGTTTTCCCTTAAATTCTGATTTTGCAGTATGCCACAGATTTTGATATATGGTGTACATCTTTTTTTTTTTTTTTGAGACAGAGCCTCAAGCTGTCACCCTGGATAGAGTGCTGTAGAATCACAGCTCACAGCAACCTACAATTCCTGGGCTCAAGTGAGTCTCCTGCATCTGCCTCCCAAGTAGCTGGGACTACAGGTGCCTGTCACAATGCCCAGCCATTTTTTGGTTGCAGCCATCATTGTTGTTTGGCAGGCCCAGGGTTGATTCGAACCCACCAGCTCAAGTGTACATGGCTTGCGCCTTAGCCTGTTGAGCCATAGGCGCTGAGCCTATGGTGTGCATCTTATTGACCTTTTCTACCACACATGTACTCTGCATCACAAACTGTAATTTTTTTTTTTTTTTGTAGAGACAGAGTCTCACTTTGTTGCCCTTGGTAGAGTGCTGTGGCCTCACACAGCTCACAGCAACCTCCAAGTCTTGGGCTTAGCCAATTTTCTTGCCTCAACCTCCCGAGTACTGGGACTACAGGTGCCCGCCACAATGCCTGGCTATTTTTTTGTTGCAGTTCAGCTGAGGCTGGGTTTGAACCCGCCACCCTCGGTATATGGGGCTGGCACCCTACTGACTGAGCCACAGGTGCCCCCTCACTGTGATGTTTTTATCCATCTGACCTCAGCCCAAGTTGGCCATGGGTGCTGGTGGTTAAAGGCAAACTTTGGTTTTTGTTGAGACAGAGCCTCAAGCTCTTGCCCTGGGTAGAGTGCTGTAGCATCATAGCTCACAGCAACCTCCAATTCCTGGGCTCAAGCGGTTCTCCTGCCTCCACCTCCCAAGTAGCTGGGACTATAGGCACCCAGCCAGGCTATTTTTTGGTTGTAGCCTTCATTGTTGTTTGGTGGACCCAGGCTGGATTCAAACTTGCCAGCTCAGGTGTATGTGGCTGGCGCCTTTGCCGATTGAGCCATAGGCACCAAGTCACAGCCAAACTTTTATTTAAGATAATAACCTAAGATTACTTTTCAAAGACTTCTTTGACTTTAACATCCATATTTATCACTGATATTAATTAGTCAAGGTTCTCCAGAGAAACAGAACTAATAGAATATCTGTTTATCTATCTGTTTATTTCTATTTCATCTATAGAGATTTATTTTAAAGAATTGGCTCATGTGATTGTGGGGGGTGGCAAGTATGAAATCTACAGCTCTGGCTAGCAGGCTAGAGATCAAGGGAAAAGTTGATAAAATTAGGAAATCAAATTCTATACTCTTTGGGAGACTTCAGTTTTTTTTAAATTATTATTTTTTTATTAAATCATAGCTGTGTACATTTATGCAATCATGGGGTACAATGTGCTGGTTTCATATACAATCTGAAATATTTTCATCAAACTGGTTAACATAGCCTTCATGGCATTTTCTTAGTTATTGTGTTAAGACCTTTATATTTTGCATTCAGTAAGTTTCACCTGTACCCTTCTAAGATGCACCGTAGGTGTGGTCCCACCAGTTACCCTCCCTCCCACCGTCCTCCCCACTCCCTTCCCCTCCCTTGTCCCTTTCCCTGTATTCTTGTGCTATAATTGTGTTGTAGCTTTCATATGAAAGCTATAGATTAGTTTCATAGTAGGGCTGAGAACATTGGATACTTTTTCTTTCATTCTTGAGATACTTTGCTAAGAAAAATATGTTCCAGCTTCATCCATGTAAACATGAAAGAGGTAAAGTCTCCATCTTTCTTTAAGGTTGCATAATATCCATGGTATAAATGTACCACAATTTATTAATCCATTCGTGGGTCAATGGGCTCTTGGGCTTCTTCCACGACTTAGCAATTGTGAATTGGGCTGCAGTAAACATTCTGGTAAAAATATCTTTGGAGACCTCAGTTCTTTCCTTTTGAGGTCTTTTTTTTTTTTTTTTTTAGAGACAGAGTCTTACTTTATCACCTTCCGTAATGTGTCATGGTGTCACACGGCTCATAGCAACTGCCAACTCCTGGGCTTAGGCGATTCTCTTGCCTCAGCCTCCCGAGTAGCTGGGACTACAGGCACACGCCACAATGCCCGGCTGCTTTTTTATTGCAGTTTGGCCGGGTGGGTTTGAACTGCCCAAAGAGCCACAGGCACCGCCCTCTTTTTGAGGCCTTTAAACTGATTGAATGGTCTCTACCATTCAAATGTCCTTTACTCAATGTCGGCTTATTTAAATGTTAATCTAATTTAAAAAATGCTTTCACAGCTACATTTAGGCTGGTGTTTGCCCAAATATCTGAGTAGCCTGGGCTCAGTAATGTTGACTCATAAAATTAGCCATGACATCATTCATCTAATTTCCAAATCTTTCAATTATTAACTCCTGTTTTCCAATGACCTACCCACTCCAACTATGTATCTGTTCTGTAGTTATATTGTGAACCTGGAAATCATCAGTCAGGGTCTCTCCTTCCAAAGTAGCTAATTCAAATAGTTCCCTCCCTGACCAAAGTCTCTTAATATGCCAGCTTACCTACACAAATACTTTTATGGTAACAGTTTTTGGAAGGAATGTGAACCTTCAGGCTCTCAAATCTTACTTTTTGCTCTGTCATCCTGTGTTACAGAGCCTCAAGCTGTCACCCTGGATAGAGTGCTGTGGCATCACAGTTCACAGTAACCTCCAATTCCTGGGCTCAAGCAAGTCTCCTGCCTTTGCCTCCCAAGTAGCTGGGACTGCAGGTGCCCGCCACAGCGCCCGGGCATTTTTTGGTTGCAGCCAACATTGTTGTTTGGCAGGCCAGGGCCGGATTCGAACCGCAAGCTCAGGTGTACGTGGCTGGCACCTTAGGCCGTTGAGCCCATGGTCAAATTCTTAAATCACTTTCTTGTAAAAATATTAAACAGTGTTACCTTTCTATCTTTCCAATGCATCTTCCTGACAGAAGCGACAGGGCCTGAAGCACGTATTTTCTCCACACCTGCTTCTGCCTATCTGAATTATCAGGGAGGAAGGGCGGACAGCCTGACGGCCCTATGAACTCGTGTTCAGCAGCCTCAATGGGCTCTCAGTTGCCTGGCAATTATTTATTTCTTTAATTAGCCAAATTTCTCACTCTAAACTGACTATATAATAATATATTGTCATCAAACGTCCATATCCACCATTGCCTTATCACTCTGGTATTTCTTCACCTTCGACTTCTTGAAGAAAACAGAAGCCAACAGCAGGAGATCCTCTGCCACCAGCCAGGGTTCTGGTTGCTGCTCATGCCTTTGAGCTTGGGAGTGGTAACGGCTTCACTGGGGCCAGGTTTGAACCAGCCACCCTCGGTATATGGGGCCATCATCCTACTCACTGAGCCACAGGCGCCGCCCTAATCACAGTTTTTGTTAGCTTCTCACATGTCTGTAACAACGTCCTTCGTTAAACTTTCTTCATTTAAACCGTTGTGTGTGCCATCTGTTTACTTATGGATAAAACCCTAAACCTTCCTTTTGCTCAAAATATCATCATTGTAGGCTCCAGTCATATACATTTTTTTTTCTCGCAGTTTTTTCCAGGGCTGGGTTTGAACCCCCCACCTCCGGCATATGGGGTCAGTGCCCTACTCCTTTGAGTCACAGGTGCTGCCCTGGTTGTATACATTTTAATATAGATTTCTCTAGAACTAACTGGGTCTTAGACCAAAAATGAAATACCTGGCACAATTTTCACCTCCATGCCCAGGGCCAATATTACAGCTCATGGTGTTTATTCTTACTGATGCTTCTCATTTATAGCTAGGCAACTCATGGGTAGAATGGTTTGAATTTTGTCTTTTGCAGGTTGCATTCTGCCAGAGTAGAATGCTAGGACTGCAGCTCAGGAGTTTGAGACCAGCCTGAGCAAAGTGAGACCCAGTCTCTACTAAAAACAGAAAAGATTAGATAGGCATGTGGGTACATGCCTACAGACCCGGCTACTTGGGAGGCTGAGGCAGGAGGATTGCTTGAGTCCAGGATTTTACAATGCGATTTTGCAAAAGACAAACGTTGAAAAAGACAATGAGGTTGTTTTGCCAAAATAAGGTTGATATGTCCTAAATCCAGGGTTTGTTACATTTACTTGTTTAAAAATGAACACAGGAATACAAGAAGATAAGAAATGAATCAGACCCAATATTCTTTTCTCCAGTTCTGAAAATGTAAGTTTCTTTTATTTTTTTTTTCTGTTAGTAACAGAGTGTGAGAATAGCGCTACAAAATAGATGGTTTTTAATTTTTTTATGACTTGTTCTTATAGATCTATTATTTATATTGTTCATTCACTTCTATCTTTTTTGAGACAGAATCTCACTCTGTTGCCTGGACTAGAGTACACTGGTGTCATCATAGCTCACAGCAACCTGCAACTTCAAACTTCTGGGTTCAAGTGGTCAACCTTAACCCTAATCCTTCCTTGACTTTCCAAGCAGTTAATTAGGGCAATTTAGGAGGTGGTCAGTGTGGGGAGCTGGTCAACTATGGAGGTTCTACTATATTTGCTTGTGACCTATGCACATTCTTCCTATACTTTTTCCTTTAAATTATTATAATACCTACTACAATGTAAATACTATATAAATGGTTGTTATGCGGTATTGCTTTAAACAATCACTAGAAAAAAGTCTGTACATGTTCAGTACAGGTGCAATATTTACCCCAAATATTTTCCATGAGCTGTTGTTTGAATTTGTGGGTGTGGAACACATTGGATATGCAGCACCAACTGTACAATACAATAATGATTCACCTTTAAGATAATCTGTGCTTGAAAGGTTTGAATTAAAGTCTAAACAGTTTATCTCTTCTTGTTTTTCTTATTTGTCTATTAATTTACTCCCCCCCCCTTTTTGTTTTTGAGACAGAGCCTCAAGCTGTCACCTTGGGTAGAGGTCTGTGGCATTACAGCTCACAGCAACCTCCAACTCCTGGGTTCAAGCAAGTCTCCTGCCTCCGCCTCCCAAGTAGCTGGGACTACAGATGACTGCCATAATGCCCTGCTATGTTTTGGTTGCAACCATCTTTGTTTGGCAGGCCCAGGCTGGATTCGAACTTGCCAGCTCAGGTGTATGTGGCTGGTGCCTTAGCAGCTTGAGCCACAGGCACTGAGCCTACTCTTTTTTCTAATAGATTACTTTCTCTAAATATTTATTGAGAGGCCAGGCTTGATGACTTACACTTGTAATCCTAGCACTCTGGGTGGTCTAGAGGGGTGGATTGCTTGAGCTCAGGAGTTTGAGAACAGCTTGAGCAAGAGTAAGACCCCATCTCTGAAAACAGCCAGGTATTGTGACAGGTGCCTGTAGTCCCAGCTACTTGGGAGGCTGAGACCAGAGAATCACTTGAGCCCAGGAGTTTGAGGTTGCTGTGAGCTATGATGCTAAGGCACTCTACTAAGGGTGACATAGTGAGACTCTGTCTCAAAAAAAAAAATTATTGAGAAGGGGCAAGGAACTAGGATTTTTTTTTGTCAAACTTCACAGGTGGGTTTATAGTTAAGGTATAGTGCAGTACTAAGACCATCAAAATGAAAACAGTAGAATCTCCATAGTTGACCACATCCTTCCATTGACCTAATTTTCTTTTCTTTTCTTTTTTTTTTTTGAGACAGAGCCTCAAGCTGTCACCCTGGGTAGAGTGCTCTGGCATCACAGCTCACAGCAACCTCCAATTCCTGGGTTCAAGCGAGTCTCCTGCCTCTGCCTCCCAAGTAGCTGGGACTACAGGCGCTCACCACAATGCCCGGCTATTTTTTGGTTGCGGCCATCATTGTTGTTTGGTGCAAGGGCTGGATTCGAACCCGCAAGCTCAGGTGTACATGGCTGGTGTCTGAGCCTGTTGAGCCACAGGCGCCGAGCCATTGATCTAATTTTCATAGACAGGGTGTGCACCACATGTACATATCAGGACAGGAGGCTTAGCTCCTTATGTTGACCACCCCCATATGTTGACCAGTTTGTTATAGTCCCTAGGCTGGTCAACTTTCAAAGGTTCTACTGTATTAGATTCCAGAATGACATTTTGCCTAGGTTATGGCTAGAAATATGGAAATCAATACCTGATCAAGTGATGCAAAAAGAGGGACATGAGATTAAGAAATTTGTTAGAGAGGTTACCAAAACCTAAAATCAGAGAATAAGAGGAGAGTCAGGCCTCCCACCCCCCAAACAAAGCCTAACCAACCCTGAACAAAACAAAACTCTGGAAGTCACTGATATTCATTCTTGGGGGCTGGATTAAAGTAAATGTGTTTGAAGGTAAGCCACAAAAGAGAAAGAGTGAGCCTGGTGGTGGGCTTTTTCCCTCTAAACTTTGGGTTATAGATTAAGCTCCATGTGTCCAGTCTATATATACACACAAAGGGGTATACATGGATTTCATCTAACTTCTAACTGGGGATGTAGCATCTGTAATTCCAATATGCTTTTTAATAATTCATAAATCCTTAAGCTTCTGGCTATTCATAAAATGAATTATAAATTTTATGTATTTCCATTTTCATTTTTTAATTCGTTCAAAACCATTGAGTGAATACTATCTGGTCCTAACATATAAATACCTAATTTATTAATTGTGTACAATAATGGATATAAGAAAGTATTTGATGTCAGAAGTTTGAAATTGAAGCCTCAAACTTTCTTTCTTTTTTTTTTTTTTTTTTGTAGAGACAGAGTCTCACTCTATTGCCCTCGGTAGAGTGCCGTGGCATCACACAGCTCACAGCAACCTCCAACTCCTGGGCTTAGGCGATTCTCTTGCTTCAGTCTCCCGAGTAGCTGGGACTACAGGTGCCTGCCACAACGCCCGGCCATTTTTCTGTTTTGCAGTTCGGCTGAGGCTGGGTTTGAACCTACCAGCTTCGGTATATGGGGCCTGCGCCCTACTGGATAAGCCACAGGTGCCGCCCCCCTCTTTACATTCTTGTTAGACATGTGCGCATCTTATCTCCTGCACTGATTACGCAATTCCATAAAGCTATGATGAGGGGGGTTCACAGTGCATCAATAAATGAACACATTTTCCCCTACAACTGCGTTTGTTTTCACAGGACTTTATCTGCACTTTTGCAGGAACCCTGAATAGTCACTTAAGTATTAAGGTCACACAGTTCTAAATTTCAGGATTTTCCTTTTTGGCAATAAAGAGTTCAGATCCTTTCTGGCCACTCTCTAGAAGGGGGAACCAGGCAGGCTCACGTTCAAGATCATAAAAATCGCAGATTTGTGAAACTTGGCCTGTCTCATTAAGTTCTCAAAGTGGCTGGTCTTTAGACACACGTGTTTGTGAAATTTCAACAAAGGTCAGCGGAGACTGAAAGAGACAAGCTCAGAAGTACTTTAAATTTCAATTACCATTAAGTACTAAACCTAAGCATTTTAAGAAATGAATGAAAATGGGGTTTTATTTTTCAGGCTTATCATTTCAGGTCCTTTTTTGAAAAAACACTTCGGCTTCACATGTTTATATTTATTATCAAGTTTCTCATATCCTGCATATTTTGCATAAGCCATAAAGATGGAAGGAGGATGAGAGAAAGAAGGAAACTGCATAGAAAGGGATAAGAACAAGAGGCCTTCATCTCAGCTCTCAGGTCCTGTCTCCTACAGGGGGACTATTGCCAGTCTCTATCTCCTAAATTGCTGCTTCCCTGCAGGGTATTCATCTCAGCTTCAGAGTTTTGTTTTTTTTAATAGTTCTGGTGTCTGAAGTCCAGTTGGAAACTAATTAACACAAAAACAAACACACTGCTTCCCAAGAGGCACAGTTAGCAAGAAAATACTCTGCTACCTTCCTCCCTAAAAGGCTCATTCCTAATTTTGGATTGTAGTTCAATGACCAAAGATTAAATGATTTCATTTTTATCCAACAAAATGTAAGGTAAGACTTCTCTATCATCATAACCATCCTAAGGCTTGATAGATCGTATGAAATAACAGATAGCGACATGTTGAGGAATCCTATTTCAATCCTACCCCAGGTCATGAACAACACAGTATTCTTGCCTCCAAGCTCGGGGAGGTTAAGAAACGTGACATTTTCACATGACATAGAGGGATTTTTTTTTTCTTCCTTCCGGATGGGATTATTTCATTGAAAGAGACCTCTGAATCCCTGCTGTTCAGTGGTCTTAAATAACACACTGTGAATAGAATGGGGGCAGGAGAAAGGCAGTGGGGGTGGGGGGAGACTGATGAATGACAATTAGTTTCCTTTTGCCTCTAGAAGGGAGGGAATGAGGCATTGACATACACACCAAATAGACAGTTATGAAAATCCTTAAATAGAATGTCAAATCAATGAATGAATAAATTAGTGTAGGACTTGATAGGAAGAAAAAAAAATCCAATTCCTTCAATTTCAGGGCCTTTTAAAGTTGACCCTTAATTAAGTCAAGATTTTGTTGTTGTTTATATTCACACACACAGATGGCTAATGTCACCTCTACAATTCATTCCCGCGTAAATTGACCACACAAAAAGGAACAGTTATTTTTCAAAGTACACAAATACAGGTTACCATGGAAACCAGTGGGTGTCTTGCTGCTCCAGATTCTGTTCTCAGAGCAGAATGTTAACCACAGGACATTCCAGCTGTGACTCTTTGGGACCAGTGACAAGCAGGCTTGGCCCTGGTAAAAGCACAATTTCTCTTGTCTTTAGAGAGTCTGAAGATCTGCTTGTTGTGGACAACATTTAAACTTCCAATTAAGTTCATAGAAAGGAAGCTAGTAGAAATTAAGAAAGGGAACATTGAGATTCTCACCTTGAATATGCGGATTGAATTTCTATAACTGTATTTACAGGTACTTTTAAAAATACCTGTAATGATGCTTACATTTTTAAGTTGGTCATTAAACGTATCTTCAGACATGGATACGTGTATGTTACAAAAAAAAAACTTTGCTTTTGAAGAATTTTTTCAGTTATTCTCTTTAGGAGTCTATTCATTTAAGATTTTTGTAGTCTATGTGCCCCACCTCCTCCCTTACCCCCCCCCTAAACTATCTCAACCACTCTTGGGACATTCAAAGAGGAAGGAAATCTCTTGCCTAAGCCACAATGACCAGCTTCGTCTTCTTCCTTTGTGTGGGTTTGAAATTTGGCACAAACATGGTTGATTAAACCATTAGCAACTTGAGACTCTAATTACAAGGTGAAATGATCCATTGATTACTTCTAAACATGAAAGACCCACACAGGGTGGAAGATTTAAAACTGAAGGCACATGCAGTGTGGCCGATCAGTGATAGAGATCGTCCAGCTTTGTGAAGGTGAAGGGTTTTGTAGGAACTGACTTGAGGAGTCACTGAAAGTCACTGTCTTATTGAGTAGAGACCCAGACCCAGCAAATGCACACCTCACCCTTTCTCCTCAGTGGGAATCAACCTTCACTGCAAGATCTCTCAGAATAGAAATGTGCTTTTCAAGTGCCTCTTTGTTGCTAACTGTTTTGTGACTTTGAAAATTTGTAACTATAGTGAATGAAAGTTATAAATAATTATCTCAGATACAGGAGCATGGGATAGAAAGATTGAATCACATTCAGAATCACAATAATTGATGACCAAACCTCCACCCTTTCTATTTTAGACTAGCATCTAATTTGTACTTTTCCTAAGTATTGTTTTTTTTTATTTCCTTGATTATTTTTTTTTCTTCTGGAAGAAAATTCTTTTTTTATATAGTGGGGAATTAATTTTAAGAATTAAATATAGCCCATGCAGAGAAAGTAACTCAAGAGTTACTTCTAAATGATATCATTAAAATAGGGAGAAATTTCTGTAAAATAATTTGGTCCATTTCCTATTACAAATCTTTGATAATTTCAAAGAAAACTCTACCTCTAGAGCTTAATATGTAATTGAAATAGTTCATCTGCTATGAGGAAGAATTTTAGGTGTAGTAGAAAATTTTCTATTCTTTATTGTGAATAAAAGTTCTGGTCAATGTAAAGAAGATAGTTAAATCTTTGAGAACTGTGCTCAAGAAGTTCGTAGAGTGGCCTTTTTGAAGTCAGGCAATAGAAGATTATAAACCCATTGGAAGCAGGACAGTAAATTAATTTTATTCTAGGGGCATATATTAGAGTTTAGTCTTTGTGGCCAGCATCAGACTCTGCACTCATAATCCAGCTCCAAAATTTGCTTAGAATATAATTTTGTGATAATTGGTGAATCTAAAATATTTTCATCTATAAATTTGGCACCATGATGGTACTTATCTCATAGGGTTGTGGTAAATAGCAAATGAGACAGCGACGTCATAGGTTTATAGGTTTACTATGGGGCCTGGCATGTAGAATGTGCTCAAAATGTTATTGCAACTCCTGGTCAGAGGCAAAGGAAACCAATACGGTTTCCAAAGAAACCACCTCAAAACAGCTTTGAGAAAAGAAAGATGATGAGGACAGAGAACTGGAGCTGACTCATGGAACACATTTCACAGAAATCACCACTGGCAGAGCAGGCGGGCAGCCAGTGAGTCCAGGGTGGAGAGGGAAGGCCATTCTTTGCAGCATGTTGCTATGACGACCCAGGTACACGTGGAGATGGGTGTCCAGTGCAAATCGTCCTGTGCATGCAGGGCTTGCAGGAGGATGGTGGGTCATGCAGGGAACGGCAGCAAAGAAAGACAGGAAATCAGGGGCTGTCGAAGCTCCATGGTGAGCTGGATCAAGGACAGTCTATTGGCAGGAAAAGTAGCTCTCCATGCTGGAGTGAGACGTGTTTGTAACTTGGCAGCCTCTTCCTCTCCCGCCCTGCCACTTTCCCTGCTCAGCCACTATAGCTCCCAAGGGTGGGACTGGGGAATTCTTGCAGCTCCTGCTCTTATGACCCCCCAAAACCCCATAGGACCTATGGACCTGCCTCATTAGAAAGATTACTAAAAAATGTTGAAGTTTACACACACACATGTGCTAGATCAACTTGCAATTTTCATAGCTTATTTTAAATTTTAAGGGATTTGAAATGACCTCGTAACCACAGTACAAACTGCCCAGCAAGAATCACAGAGTAGGGAACAGGGGCCGCCATTGCAGGTAAGAAAAGCCCCGTAAAGGAAATACGAGGTGTAACCAAACAGGTTTTCTGCTTTTTTTGAGAGAGGGAGAGTCTCACTGTGTCACCCTGGGTAGAGTGTCGTGACACCATTGCTCAGAGCAACCTCAAACTCTTTGGCTCAAGTGATTTGCCTCCCAAGTAGCTGGGACTACAGGGGCCCACCACAACATCCAGCTGTTTTTTCTACTTTTAGTTGAGATGGAGTCCTGCTCTTGCTCAGGCTGGTCTCAAATTCCTGAGCTCAGACAATCCTCCCACCTCTGCCTCCCAGAGTGCTAGGATTACAGGTGTGAACCCCCACGCCCATTTTGTGGGGGGATAAGTTGGGCAAATGTCAAGGTGGAAGGCTGATAGGCGGAGTGTGTGTACTGGACCCCGACGGCTGCGGGATGGCCCTCTGGAGGCTAAGTCCCCTCCACGAGACACACGGCTGCTCAGAGCATGCTTCCCCACGCAGGCACAGGATAAGCCACACTGCTTTGGGCTGTCAGGGTGGGGCAGGAAATGTGAAATAGTCATCTAAAATTAGCAATTACTCAGAATGCTGGGCTTTGCATGAGAACACGAAACCTGTCACAAGACCACGTTCTGAGTTACTCTGTGCCACTCTGAACTCGTGGTCTGTCAAACACCATCACTCAGTCTCTGTCAGCGTGGCTAGATGCTATCTCCTCTGCCTAGTGCATGTCTGTCTGTGCTTTCTCTCTGTTCCTCCTGTTCAAAGTCACAGGGGCCAATCTGGGTCTTTTTTTTTTTTTTCCTTTAATCATTGTCTGATTGTGGTTGTGGGCAAACATTTAACTACAAAGATATTTATCTCCGAATTGGTTACAATGGTGAAAGTCTAAAAAAGATGCTAAATGTTCCACTGCAGGAATTGTTGGTTAGTTGGGAAGACGGAATGTGCCATTTTGAAGATGACTTGGCATAAAAGGGGAAACACTGCCAAGCCATTGTTAGGCAAAAAAAAATTCACGACAGGATACTATGCATGGAATAATCTTTGAATGTCAAAATTAAATCAATATACAAGGAGAGATGACAGGAAATCAATACCATCCAATATTAGTAGCAATGTAATTTAGGATCTTTTGGGGACTTACTGACAAGGCTCTGTATTGGAAATACAGATTTGCATTGCTAATGGTTTTCCAGTCTCAGAATTCTATACCCTTTAGGTTGTCAAATAGCCAGCCAGCCTACTAAAAATACACTACTGTCTGTCTTCATAATCTTTTTTTCTATATTTTGAAATTTCCCATAAAAATTAGTCTACTGAAATATTGTTACTCAAATGTTATTATGCAAGGTAATCAGCTCCAGAATTAGTTTAAAATCAGTTTCATTTACAATGCTTTCTTTTTACCATAAGTAGGTTGTTATTATTAATTAGAGTATTTACTGAAAGGTAGTTCCTCCAGATACTTCAGGACTGAAGATTTCTTACAGATATAAGTAGTGTAGTCACCAAGGGAGCAACAGGTGCCTAATTCTTTCCCTAATGGTAAGTGAAATGCTGTGAAAGCCAACAGCACTCTCCTGTCACATATGAACATTCAACCCCACGTGCCACTGTCCTGCTACCGTGAAACACTAAACATTTGTTATCATTTTTCTGCCTCTTAAAACCCTCACCACCTTCTGCAGATTGTCATGGGCACAGGGAAGAGCCCGATTCATGGAACAACATGAATCATAGAACCTTGAGCTGGAAAAATCCAGAGTACTGCCATCCAGGCTCTCCCCCGAGTCAGCGAGGGTTGGAAGAGAGAAAGGCAGTTAAATAGAGTCAGTGTAAGAACTGAAGGGGAAAGATGTCATTTTAAAAAAGTAATTTTAAAATGTTTCCATTTATTGGTGAGCTTCCACCTAATGAGCACAATGTAGGGTACAACACAGCTCCTGAGCACAGACACAACTAGAACGAGGACCTTACCTAACAAATGCAAACAGCGTAACCTAATCATTTGTATACTCATCTTCATCTGAAATTAAAAAAAAAAACAAAAAACAGGCATTTTACACATACACAAAATAAAATGTTTCCACTGGAAACCTTTCTCATTCTAAAAAGCAGAAAGTCAATAGAATTAATGGAAGTCCACAGTTAAGATCACCAATTTTTAAAATTTAGCTTTTGATCAATGTATCCTTATTATGCTGAGCAGTGGGAGATTCCTTCCCAGCATTCTCTGCCTGTCTGAGCAGCAGAGTGGCGGGAGAATAACCAGGGAAGGAAGTGTGGATGGAAAAATTCAAGTTTGGGGCATCTGATGGAATTTGTCCTGACTTAATGGTAGTTTGGAAATTATCGTAGGTTTGATCAGTATTCCTCCCAATCCTGTCCTCCATGTTTGAGAGAAGGGTGTGAGAGGAAATTCATACAGTTTCTTTTGAATCTGAGAGCAAAGTCTCTCTTTTGAAGCCTGGAGTGTCCGCTTCATTAACTGCAACAAATTAATGCCATCACATGAACATTCTTCATTGGAAGGGTCCATCAGAAAAGATCAGCATTTCTTTTTGAGGAAAGAGACTTTGATTATATTGAAATAAACATTCTTCTTTTAATTACTTTAGAATATTTAAAAATCACATTGGTCAGGTGATCTTAAAGCCAAAATTTCTTACAAAATGCCTCATGCTAAACCCAATGACACCGCAAAGTGTTTGGCTTAGTAACTAATGAAGACACTTCCTCCTACTCCTCTTTTGAATCCATGTCACACTTAGCACAGCGTTAGGGTCACATCCCTGTGGAGACACAGAGGGAATTGTTCGGTGTGCTGTTGCCACTTTTGTGCATGGTTTTGGAGAGCAGCTGTCCTCAGAATCCTAATAGCTCATGTCCAAACGCTAAGCAGACTTCCTCTCACAGTTCCAGGAAGATGACTCATCTGCCCAGGGAGGGTCAGAGGAGGAGCCACCGTGATGAAAGTTAGCTCAGCTCCCAAACCCCATCTTCTCTACATTCTCACAAAGACAGTAGTTAAAATCTCATTGACCAGTTGGAGAAACACAGAGACAGATGAGATTCTTGTACTCTTTTTTCAGATATAAAAAAAACCAAAATCCCCTGTGGCTTCTGTAGGCTCACTAGAAGGCAAAAGAAGGAAGCCCTATTTTCACAACATATGGGACCAATCTAAGCTAATCACAACAGGGAAGGCTGTTTTGGAAACCACAGCTCTTTATTTATTGCAAAATGTTTTCAAGAGCAAAAAAATAATCCCTACAATTATTTTTGTTAAAATAATAGTAGGCAATATTTACTAGTACTTACTCTGTGCTAGGCATTATTCCAAGTTAAAATCCTAGCAGTTCTATAATTCGGGTAATATTATCTCCACTTTAAAGTTCCAGACACTTAGGTCTATAGAGGTTTAGGAATTCAATATTCCTAAAAGCATCAACTGCTGGAGAGGAATTTTCCCTGTTTCCTTCATTGGCAATGTTTTTAAAAAATGATCAGTGTTTGATTCAAGGATACAGAAAAAGTCCTTATTCTGTGTAATAATAGTAATATGAACAATTTTTCAAACTACAGGGCTAGGACCCCAAACCCCTGCTCGTGGATAAAATCAATATTTTCTTTACTACACTTCTTAAAGGAGCTTCTAATAAAACAAATGGACTAAAATGTTGGTGTTATCATTTATAACTTACCCTTTGTGAGAAGTGTTAAAATGCATTACCCAAGTAAGCTGCAGATAGTAAGCAAGAGTAAAATTAAGTATCTTGAGAAGAGAACCATCTCAGCTTAAAGAACTGAATGCCATGTGTGAATTTCTCTACTCCGGATGGATGCGTCTCTCACATCAGGACTGGTGCAAATAACAACAGCGAACTTTTATACAAGTGTTTACTATGCGCCAGAGTTTGTTCTGATTCTTTACATACATTAATGCCATTTTATAGATAGGGAAAATGAGGCACAAAGGAGTTAAGTGCCCCAGGTCACTGGCTGGTGCTTGGTGGAGAATGGGATCAAACCGAGCTTGTGGGCTCCAGAATCTCCATTCTGAAGCACCAGGCTACACTGCAGGATCACAGAGGCAGCTGAGCCAGACTGCACCTTCTACGTCTCTGGCACAGTCTGTGGCCAGGAGTGCTAGCGGACCGACTGACTCTTTAACCCAGCATCCCGCAGCAGGCAGCAGACCCACTTCCTACTCCAGTGATTTCCCCTAAGAACAGCAGAAAGCTCAGTGTCTGGAGCTGTTTTCAATGGGCAGCTAAAGACGTTTATCCTTAAACCAAGAAATCTGGAAACTGAGGAATTGTTCTTGGGACCCGTGTGGACGCTGTTGTGCGACCACATGACCGGCAACAACGTGGCTGCCAATGCTTCACTTGCTAGAGAGGATGAGAGAGCTTCACAGGGACAGAAGAAATTGGCCTTTAAACAGATTTCTGGGGAACAGACGGACGTCCAAGCCCTGCGGAGAGGGGCGCGCAGTGCGCAGGAGAACGTGGACGGGAAAGAACAAACTGAACTGGCTGGGCGGGAGCTGCTGGACAGATTCAGGAGCCTCTGCCTGGGAGGGGGGCGAGAGACCTGGCCAGGACGCAGCAGCCACTAACTAACAGGGCACAGAGACTGGAGACGGAGGTGGTTGCAAGAAGGAGAAACAACTTGCTGAAATGTTTGAGGGAGAATCTTAATGGCCAAGCCGAGTTATGCTTTCTTTAGAGGAGCGTGGGGGAATCATAATATGCATTTCTTGAGTACTTAATACTTTCTTTTTTAAAAAAAATTATTTATTTATTTGTTTGTTTATTTTGAGACAGAGTCTCACTCTGTCATGTCACCCTGGATGTAGTGTCCTGGCATCATCATATCTCACAGCAACCTCAAACTCCTGGCCTCACATGATCCTCTTGCCTCAGCCTCCAGAATAGCTGGGACCATAGCTACAATGCCTGGCTAGCCTTTCTATGTCTTTAGTAGAGATAGGGTCTTGCTCCTGTTCAGGCTGGACTCGAACTCCTGAGCTCAAGCAGTCCACTTGCTTCAGCCTCCCACAGTGCTGGGATTCTAGGCACGAACCACGGCACACGGCCTCGGGTACTTGATACTTTCCAGGTGTGGGGATTATATTATTTAATCTTACAGCAAACTTATGAAGAGGGGCAATTATTGCCCTCATTTTACAAGTGAGGGAACCAAGGCAGTCAAGGCTAAATTCCTTGTCTAAGACCACAGCTTGTGAGGCGGGGCCCAGCTCTGAGCCCACACCCCAGTTACACAGTGCTGAGTAGGAACTTGGGCCTATCATTTCCTGGCAGTGTGATCCTGGACTGAGTGTGGTTCCCCCTCTCACTCCCAATTCTCCTGCTATTAAATGAGCACAAAAATTCTCAATTCCAGGCCTATGTGAGGACAGTCAATTATACCTATCAACATGTCTTTAGTAGGGTCTAGCACATGGTGAGCATTTAATTAATGAAAAACACTGTAATTCTTAAACATATGAAATATTAAGGAGAACTCTCTAGATCTCATGAACTTAAAAATTTGCTCAGCATAAAAATGGAATAAAGTCGGAAAATATCTCCTGAATAATGTTTCCCTGAGAATGTTCTCTAGAATGCAAATATCTCTGCTAATTAATTGCAGTTCTAATAATCTACTTGGAGCATTTATTTCCTCTGGGGACCCCTCAGCGCTTCCTTCCTGGCTGTTGTCCCTGCACCTGTGCTATCTACAAGGCTTAAAGAGTTGGATCTCTACAACCGAGGTGTCTGAAACATGCTCTTCTAACCGTAGGAGTAGATAAACGAATAAAGAATGCATATTTAGAACAGCAACAGCTTGAGGAAGTATCATACAAACACAAAACAAAAGAACAAACCTTTTTTCAGTTGTGTTAAGTTTGGCCTTTAGCAAATTTGCTAGAACAAAGGTCTCTGCAAAACATCTGTCAGTCTCTGTGGCCGAGAGAGCCATGTGGTTCTCTCGGATCGACTTCTCCTTCGTCTAGGTTCATGAATCATCCTGTGGAAGGCCAGGGACACCTGCAGTTGACTCTGACATGACTGCGAAATAAACTTGTGTTGCATGAAGCATCTGGGCATTTATGAGTGCCCATAGCAAAAGCTAGTGTTACCTTGACTAACTATGGTTCACAGGGGGCTGGTGTCCCAGGGACCTGCTAATAGCAAGCATTGCTCAGGCTACAGTCTTAGAAAAAAGATGAACACCCAAGTGAAAGATTTGTAGACCCGAGAGATGCTTTCTATCCATTCTTTCATTTGAAATGCATTATTTTGCCATTGAAAGGAGGACATGGAAGTGCAATAAACAATGAGATAAACATCTGGGGTGGCTGGGACAACATCAGTGAGGATCTGGCAAGAGAGGAAATGCATCCTATGAAGACTAAAGGGAAATGCATTTGACAGAAGTCACTGCCCCAATCAAGAGGACTTGAAAGTGACTTCAGGGAAGGAAGAATGGATAGAAAGGAAAGAAAGGAGGTGACGGAAGATGGTAACGATGAAGGTGCCTGATAAGGAAAGCACAGAGAAAGTTTAGAATCAGAATACAAAGTTGGAAAGTAAGTTTGACATTTTTTACTAAATGAGGGATTTGTAACATCATCTTTGTCACCAGGCCCATAGCAATAGGCAACACCATAGCAATGAAAAAGTAAGACCTAGTAAAAAAGAAACAAAGAAGATAGATAGTAAAACACAGTAGGGCCTCCAGAGCTGACCACTTCCTTTAGTTGACCTAATTTCCATAGACTGGACATGCACCACATGTACAGATGAGTACAGTAGGCCTAATTTCTTATGGTGACCACCTCCCTGTGTTGACCAGTTTGTGACAGTCTTTTGGTGGAACTTAACTGTACTTTTAACTTCCAAGAGAGTGCTTTGCAGTAAAGATAAGATGAATTATCTCAGTGGATATGGGCTAGAGACTGTGGTCTCAGGTGCTGACTAAGAGCTTGTGCAAAGCCCACATACCTGGAATCCTCCAGGATTTTGATCAGTCTGGGGCAAAGTAGAGGAATGTTTTTTTCTAATGAGATTTCCAAGTGACTTTGGAATGCAGCCAGATTTAGCAGCCACTTGTAGAGACTTTCCACCGTCATTAGCTTCTTCTCAGTAGTGACTGCAATCTTTTGCAAAGGAAATATACCCATACTCGCCCAGCAGAGAAGAGATATGTGGGAACGGCATCAGGAAGACAATTTTCTAAACATCTGGACACCCAGTAGATGTCGTGCTCTGAAAAAGATGTAGCATTTGTGGGGTTTCTTACATACTCTCCTTACTCAGAAAGTAAACAAAACGGTGAAGAGATTATTTCTTTTCTCTAGATTACTTCTGGCCATCAAAGAAGGGCTATTAAGGTGGCAGTGATCAAAATGCCAGAAGGCAGTGACCTCGCTGCTCTGAGCCTGTGGAGGCTGACGCCTCATGGAACTCAGGTTCTGGGGATTCAGACTTCAGAACAAGATAAGAGTCCAAGGATCGAAAAATAATGAGCAAATGACTGAATAAACACAAGAGAATGCAGTCAAAAAAGAAAGAAAATTCAAGAAAATATTAACTATCTATTATATTAACCTAACAAAAATAACTTTGGGGAGGTAATAAAATGGGAAACCTCTGAAGGAATCAAAGAAGAAACCCAAGGGGTGACACAGGAGCCTTCCGACATTTGATGAGCAGACATTCAAATCAGCTAAACTTTGGAGATTAGCACAGAAAAATATCTACTAGATTTTAGGGGAAAATGTCTTTCTTTTAAGAAAATCTTAAGAAATGTCTTTCTTTTATGATTAGAGTAAAATAAGGATGATAATGTGGATTGGACCAACGCTTTCATAAGATACAGGAACAGAAGATAAAAACAAGCCGAGTTTGATTTTAAAGCTGGGAGGCATGGAATCCAGCTTCAAAGATGAAACATTCAACTCCTTTAAATGAATTGTTTTGGGCTTAAGTGAATTATACTGTGCAGTGCTGAAAGGTACAGTCATCACAGAACTAATGTCATGACCTTGGTGAACTCAAGGGTGTTTAAGAAATGCTTTAGGGGCGGCACCAGTGTCTGAAAGGAGTAGGGCACCGGCCCACATGCCAGAGGTGATGGGTTCAAACTTAGCCCTGGCCAAAAACTGCAAAGAAAAGAAAAAGTGTATTAAAAAACAAAAAAAAGAAATGGTTTAAGCATGCCAGCCAGACCCATGCCCCTGCTCAAAGGTTCTGCCTGTGCCTAAGATGCATTCTGTGACCATCGCTGGCTGGAGGGCCTGGCCTCATTGCTGCTGGCTGGAGCGGTCCCACTGCCCAGGTCGGTGTCTCTCCACAGGCAGGCTAGATCTGCACCTATGCTGTGGAGCTCAGAAGACAAGAACTGGTCACCAAGGGAATGTCCAGTTGGTGGCCAGCCCTTAAGGTCATGCCGAGTCAATGTGGGGGTGGCCACATTGAAGCTGAAATAATGAGGTTACAGAAACTCAAAGTCAGCCTTTGTGGGCAGAGGTGGGAATACGGGAATAGTCAGGAAGGAACAGAGCCTTAAGAGAGAAAAGAGTGGACAGTCCACATACCTGCCTGTTTCCAGCCCTTTCCTGACTTCTCAGCCTCTCTGTGTGTCATGAGGTCCCATCAGAGTTACAGTCCCTCCACAGACGCTCACCTTCTGCATGTGGCTCAGGTGTGTTTGCAACCAAGAGCGCAGACTGGGACCATGAAAGCTGGCAGGGCCCCTAGGGGTCTGAAAGGAAAACATTCCAACCTCCGAAATGTGGGAAATATTTATACTGGAATCTCACAGATCAGGGAGATTGGCGGTAATTTTTGGAAAAATTCTAAATCAGACACTAAGAATAATTCTTTAGCATGAAGCAAAAAAAGAAGGTGGTTATAATAAACGATCACTGCTAATCTAGGAAGAAATCATGCTCAAATAACATGCCTTCTCCTTGTGGGAGTGTTGCTGCAGTGGTGGACACTCCCCCACCATCCCTTTGACGGTGACAGTTGGGAAATACAATCTCTGGAGTGTGTGATGTCATGGCTAAGAGCTTCTGCCAGAAGCCACAGTGCTCAGTGTGAATCCTGGCTCTGTCACTTATAATCTTTGTGAGTGTGGACAACCTACATCTGCCTCACTTTCCTCCCCTGTAAATGGAGAGAGCAGTATTTCCTACATTATAGGGTTCCTGTGAGAATTACCTAGCAAATAATGCACACTCAAAAATATTAGTTGTTTTTATTACCTCGTTATTTGAACAGTGCTATCCCCAAGCTATTCAATAATAGATGCATTTTAACCAGAAAGAAACACTCATTTAAGTGTATATGAAACAAGAACCATCTTGCTTTATGTTTTTATCCTTTTGGGGGGTAGGGGGGAACTATTAGGCTAGTGGCCAGTAAGTCCACATACAAATGAATAATGCTCTGAAGAGCAAGGAATTTAAGATTTAGGATCTTGATATAATGGAATTCTCAGCAAAATCAAATATAACTTACAGGAATGGTATCCCTTTTCAGATTTTTTTTAATTTTATAAGTGAAGGCTGCAAGGTCATAGCAATTCATGCAAAAGTGACCGAGAGATTATAGGTTTTGCTATAGGTCGACATATGACCTGAGTAACAATAAATCCCACTTAACTTCAGTGTCCAAACCAGAAGAACATGAATGGGGTACTGGAGTCCCAACCTACTCAAGCCTGGCCACGGTGGTCAGACTATTGCACCCCACTCTGGCAGCCACATTTTAAGTGTCACTGACATACAAGAGGCCGCTCAAAGGAGCATGTCCCATGAATGCTAGCTACACATGGACCTGTTAGGGAAAGGAAGGAGGAGGAATGCAGAATAGAGGCCACGACGTACTCCGGGTTGGTTGTTCAGAGAACTGCGAGTTCATGAACTTAGACTTCAGCACGCTCACTCTTTCCCCTTCATGCCCCATCAACTCCAGTCTGGACCCTGCTCTCACCACCCCACAAACACTGCTCTGCCCACTGCCACCCTGACATGTCTTGACTGCCTGGGGGCAGAGAGTCTCACCCTCTCACCCGCTGCTCTCCTCTCTTGACAAACTAATGTTTCTGCTCCCTCTTCTCACCACTCATGCTCCCTGCTGACTTAACGCGGGCTTTCTCCCCATCTCTATGCCCATTTCTCCCAAAGCAATCATTTGCCTTTGAATATCCAACCCTCTATCTGAATTCTCTTCTTCCTCAAGGAGTCTCAGACTCACAATAAAAACAAGAAAGTAGAAAGCAAGTTGTAAAATACTGCCAGAATCCTTAAACTTGATTTCTCATATTTGCCTGGGCAAAATGGCCTTATTCCTGTAAGCAAAGGACTCTTTCTCCCAAAACGCATTGTATTTCCAAATCTGATACATTTTGTTTTGCACAGAGGATGAGATAATAAAGGATAGATCTGCTTCCCAATGGCAACTTTACCAACCTCTACCTCTTGGCAAGGTTGGACATCGTGTCTGACCAGCACCTAATCAAGTTCTTTTATAGTTTCCTTTTAATAAATTAAAAAAAAAAACTAAATTCTGGCTGTAATAACAGTCACTCAATTGGGATTTGCCTAAGTCACTTGAAAGAAATGCTTTAACTAAAAGTTATTAAAATAATGGAAGCTAGATTTCTGTGTTTATGAGCTTTCTCTCCTTAAGTGGTTATTTGTGCTTTAAAATTTCCATCGCTTGATCACTCAATTCAGGTATTCCCCTTGACTTGCTTCTTGGCTTACAGAAATGGAAAACAATCTTCTCTGCCTGGCAGTATTGTTCTTTGGAAGGATTTTCTGAACTTCTGGTTCTAGTTCTGTAGTTTTGCTGTTTTTGCATCCGTGTTGCCGGAGAGAAGCAACATGCCCATGACACAACTGACGCACCAAGTACAAGAGGCTTCTACTTAGCTTCTCTCCTGTTGTTGGAACAAGCTTTTTATTTCATTTTATTTTTTTTGTATTTGAGGTTTCCAAAAATTACCTGATAGGCCCTTTTGTTATTATTCCATCCTGAAGCGTGTCCAGAGAAGTGGAGCCCAGTTCTTGGAAGTGTTTCATCTCATTTCCTCCTTGCTCTACCTGCAGACATCTCCTTTAAAGTCTAATTCAAAGTATCCTTCTCTCCGCAGCTGTCTCTATTGGTGCTTCAGCAAATCCTGATTATGGTGCCTAGCACACTGCTGTACATGCAAAGCTCTCAAGTCGTGAATTCTATTTTGGTTTCTGCTGAAAGCTATAGGATTGTACTGAGTGTGTAGGGATTACACAGAGGCCACTTAGGAATTCAATTCTTTCTCATTCATTAATTAATAGCTATCATTCAGCTCCTGGTAAAATATAGCTGTCACAGTCAATTTAACCTGACAGTATACTGAGTGGGTCACATGCCTTCCTGAAGCCCAGAAGGTCCAGCAGGTCACAGGACATCCAGGACGGTCACAACTGGTAAAAGCAGATAGGATCAGATAACTGGTAAAAGCAGATATGATGGCTTTGAAGGCAACTTTTCTGATTTTTTCTGAAACATGAACAAGGTCTCACCACATGAAGATGATGACTATTCTAGGTGAATGAAATGGGATAAGCATAGCATCATTAAGCTTGTGAGGACTTTGAACTTGAGATTAAGGAAGGTGGGCTTTGAAATCATTGGCAAATACATACATGCTCATAAGCTTGCTTGATAGGGAGACATATTTTCTTAGAATACTAGCAAATATAACTTTCTAATGGGTAAACATGATGGCTATAATTTCTGTAATATTGTACTTTTCTGAATATAAAGCAAGATTATTTTTTCCAAAATAATGACTTCCCCAAAACAAAGAAATGTTCCTTATATTTAGGACTTCACAGAGTTTCTCGTAGTGTGGGATGCTCTCTCTGCTTTGTTTTCATAAACAAAAGTGCTATTGGAAAAGATATGTTTATCTCAAACAACCTTAATAAGTACTAGTTTTTTGATAAAACTGATAAAAAGATAGTTAAGAAAAATGTACAAGGATAAAGTATGTTTTCCTGAGAATACACATAGGACCTCACAGTTGCAAATGGCAGGTGTTGGAAGTCTTTGCAAACAAGATGTCTAAAAATCATTCGTCATCTTAAAAAGAATTACATGAAGCCATTGCATTTGGTAGGTGGGAAAGGTAGAACCAAAAGATCCTAATGTTATCAGAAGGGGAATGTGCTACTTCAGAAAAGAATTCTAGTGAAAATATCACACATGAATTCGAAAAGTATTAAGTACTAACAATATAAACAGAAATGAAGATGATATGAATGGCAAAAAGTAGATTTCTAAATAACCTTTCAATCTAAAGCTCTAAGAATTACATATGTAAATTACCAAAAAAACTTTTTTTTTTTTTTGGTTTGAGACAGTCTCACTTTGATTCTCGTGCCTCAGCCTCCCAAGTAGCTGGGATGACAGGTGTCTGCCACAACGCCCAGCTATTTTTAGAGATGAAGTCTCGCTCTTGCTTAGGCTGGTCTCAAACTCCTGAATTCAAGCAATCCTCCTGCCTCAGCCTCCCAGAGTGCCGGGATTACAGGCATGAGCCACTGCACCCACAAAAAAGCTTTTTAAAGTAAAATTTCCTATTGTAAAAGTAGCAGATTACCTCATATTCCAGGATGCTTAACGCTCAAGCAATATTGATTACATAACATTGCATGCAGAAAGTTGAATAAATGCTAATGGTGTTCATTCCATTCCCAGATGTAAGTGAACAAGAATCTTCAAATCCATACATACTCAAGGTTAAACCTTAGTCCTCTTTCAATTAATCCATGGGACTAATATTATGTATTCAGATTATGAACTACATTTTAACACTGAAACTTTCATTTCACACAAAATAAAGACAAACTGAAATCCATTTAAAAATTAAAATGAGAATCAAAATCATGACACCAGTACCAAGCAAACCACACACTAAATAAATTGAGACATTTTTTCATCTCTCATTGACAAAGAATGAACACATAGACAACCAAAAGAAATAGGAGTTATTTCTCTACTTCTGTGAAATTTAAATAATATAAGGACAATTGGTCTAGAACTTACGATGAAAACCAGAAACACAGGTAGTTCCTTGCATTCATAATTTTCTACATTAAATATGAAATATACTTGTTCAAATACCATGGGTGGTTGGTGAATTACTGTGCTATGGGAGAGGATTAGAGATTTAATTTCCAAAAGCATGAGTTCTAACTGACTTGGCTCCTGTAATCTGAAAAGGCAGAGATTGGTGGAGCATTAGGACACGTACCTCTAAGTAATCTGTGGAGCAGCTGGTGTGATCTTCCAAGTCAAACGCTAAAAAGGTATAGTTCACAGTATTGCCGGCTGTTGCCTGGATAGTCCAGTTGCAACGAAGATTGTCAGAATAAGGATTTGGATAATTTATACTCTCCAAGATGCCATAGGTTTGATTGACTATCACCACGTCCTCGCATGCTGAAAGAAGACAACCATGTCGGTTAAGCACCACTGTCATATTTATAGCACAATTGCATAAGATGTGTGTGAGACTTTCCTTTAAAAAAAATCTGCATTAAAAATCATATATGTGCTTATATTGTACTTGCATATATGTTTATGTATGATATATATGGTGAAATATTTTTACAGTGAAAGGGACAAATGTGAAATAATACTTCAGTGAATTCAAACCAAAGTATGTTGAAAATCAAATAGCTGTGTTCAAATAGGCATCAAATTCCTTGGACTTGGTAGAGAGCAGAATAACTTGGCTGTACTCAGAGATCCGTCTGATTTGTTTCTTAGAGATGTGTATTAAACATTTTGTGCCTCTGTTTTCCTAACATTAACATTTGGAAGGGACAGAAATTCTGACCTTTAAATCCAACAGTTTAAAAACTCAAAGTCCTATGTGAATGCTAAAAATGAATAATATGGCTTTGTTGAACACTCAAAAGTCCGCCTGAAATTCACAATAAAGCCTTCTTTATTCCTCTCCTTAGTCCTCAGGAAGCACCAGGCCAATGGAGAGACTGTAAAGGACTTCAAAGAGACATGAAAACCTTAAATTTTAAAAAATGTTTTCAACCTAAGCTTTTTCTTGAGCTGAGTTTTCAACAAAACCATACTAGACACCTTCAAGTCTATCTAACCCTGAAAGTGAGTGCTTCAATTCAGCCAATGCTAATGCATAAGCAAGGGATAGTCATGTTTTCCCAAGTCTTTTTTATGTTGTCTTTTTGATGTGCAATAAGAGAGAATCGGAAACAAAGACTATATTGAAAGAACTGTCTCTGAAAATGTGGTGCATAGGTGCATTTGAACTACAACACTGCTTTCTGAAAAAGGGCTGGAACACCATTTCATGAGCGTTAGTTTAGAAAACTATGTATTTGTGGCTTTTCAAAACCTTCCTTTGCAGAGGGGATGCTTCTTTTTTAAAATCTTTAGGTCACAGATTTTCCACAAGGGATTTCTAAGGAATAATTTTACTGTTTTAGACGTTTGTGGGAATTTTTACCTATTCCGCAGACAGGTATCACATACCTCCATAACTAGGGGCAGGACAGGGCAGAGGAAAAGACATCCCAGCAAAGCACATGGGCTGCCCTCAGAAATCTGCAAACTCCCAATTTCGAATGGCACATTCACAGGAAATCTCACTGGTTTGCTCTGAGTTTACCTTTAAGGACCTGTATTCCCTTTGCACTAATTTACTTTTTCAGTGTTCTGAAACCATGACAGCAAAACAAAATATCTCAGGAATAATAAGAAGAGACTCTTAATATCACCTGATTATAACCAACAATCAAATTAACACACCAATAATAAAAGTAAAAAAATGATTATATGCTCTAATAGAGTCTCGGAAAGCTTTTTATATACTAGAAAAAAGTTTCTGAAAAACAAAGTTATATGATAAAATTCAGCATTTAAAACTATATAGGATCCAGCCTAATCCTCAGATGTAAGTGAACATGAATCTTCAAATCCACACATAGTAAAGGCTAAACATTAGTACGCTTTCAATTAATCCAAGGTATGGATGTCGCCTATTCAGATTATGATTTTGTGATTTTTAATTCCTTTTTCAGATAATTGCATAAATTTATGAATAAATTTAAATTTAATGGGTCAAGGAATCAAACTTTTAAAGCCACATTAAAGTATTTATTAAATACCATAAATTCAAGGAAACATCGTTTTCGTGGATATCCATTTTCAGAAAGTATAACTTCAGAAAGTATTTCATTCTAAACATAGAAGTAAGTTTTAGAGATTATCTATGTTAATCTCTTTTTCCCCCCAGAAGAAATCATGGAAGCTCAGAGAAGAAAGTGACTTTCTCAAGGGTCAAGGGCCAGGACAAAGACCAGATTCCTGAACATTTTTGCTCAATGTCTCATTAATTCTACATGTTGTCTTATGGGAAAGCAGATTTTGAAATGTAGGCTCTTCAATGATCAGACTTCTACAGTAACGAAAATGCCCTATCCATGTTTTAAGTCACAAGAACCACAGTTTCCTTAATAAAATTAATGTACATTTTAAAATAGAGAACAATGAGTGTGAGAGAATAAAATATGCATGGAATAATGTGATGCATGTGGGAAGATTATAATCGTCATGTGATACAAATGAAAAACTACGTGTTAATAAGCTATTGCTCCCATCTGTACAACTCTTACAGCACGTTACTGTTCGAAATTCCTAGTTTGCCAGAAGATGCTTTAGTCATACGAGACTAAATTTTAAAATAAGCATTTTCCCTTCAAATGGAAATTTCTCACATAAGAAATTAAGACGCATGTCAATTAATCAAGCCAGTGGGTTATACTTATTTCAGTTTGTTTCAAGAGTTGAAGGCCCATGATGGGCACGGAGCAGCTAGGATACATACTTACTCTGCCAGTACTCAGCCTCAAAGCCACGTCCTTGCTGCCCTTCATCTGTCCTCAGCTTTAAAAACATGCTGTCTCCACTGGAACGGAGAAGAGGTGGCTTCTTATCCCCACAGAGCTGAGTGAGCAGATGAGAGCTGGGACTTGGGCCGTCATATACCTTTAACAAAACATTTTAAATGTCAGGTGGTTGAGACTATAAACATTATCTAAAGGACTATATAATCCAGAAGAACTAAGGACAAATTATACATATGAGGTCAGACAATTAAGTCCACAAATTCATCCTAGAAAAAGTGCTACGAACTCTGCACACCTCATTGCTGAATATCAGGACAGTCAGCTTGGGAAGCCAGGGACAACATCAGTGCCTAGTTCACCCAACAAAGCTATTTTGGACTCCTTTTTCTGGAATGGCCTTCAGAGTTGTAGGAGGTTGGACAAGTAAGTTCACCAACTCATCCTAGCAAAAGTGCTACATATCTCATTGCTGAATATCACTATAGTCACCAGTGGGCCCAGAGAGTGCTTTGAAGGTGACCTTATTCAGCAATGAAACATGTAGCACTTCTTCTAAGATAAGTTCACAGACTGAACCGTATGACCTCATGTGATATAACAAAAGAATAGCCCTAAAATAAAAAGCTTTAAAATTATATTTAAGTGCCTATAAACTCGGGCCATGAACCCAAGCCATTAGCAATGGATACATACGCTATTATTCAAGCACATGAACCTAGGGTGAAGTCTAAAGACTGAAAATGAAGCTAATGCTTATTTTTCGAGCCATAACTCCTATGAGTTGTCCTCCTTGCTTTTTAATTTCATACTTTATAATTTACAGCACTTTAACACATTTTTATTTAGATTTTTTTTAAGACAATGGTGAGAAAAAGTCCTAGTTAGGTGACTCAAATTACCTCCTCTAATTCACCAAAATATTTATCTGAGTTGTGATTTTCAAGACATATATGGAAATTTCACTGATAATGATTATAATAAATCCCTTCTGAAAGGAGTTTTCGGGAGACTGATTTTATCCATATGTATCTTAACAGTCTATATGTATTTTCAATACTTAGTGTAGCAAGCCATTCAGTAATACACATTGTATTTGCGAGATGGTCATTTTTACCAAATTTCCTTTAAGTTTTTATTTTGTTCTGTTTAGACACTCCCCTTTCCTGACTCTCAGAATTAAAAACAAAGGCATGGTGTGCATTGGGTGCAATGGGAACAGGAATGATGGTTACTGAGAGATGATACGTACAGCCAGGTAGTCTAAAGTGCAGTTTGGATGGTGCTCCAAGTGGAAATCTGTGAACTGCAGTTTGAACGGGCTGCCATGGCTGGCCTTCAACCACCAGTAGCACTCAGAGCTGTGATAGTAGGGCATCGGGTAGTTGGGAGATGTGAACGTGCCTCTGGAAGTGGTGAGATTGCCGCCGCAACCTATGGGAGAAAGAAATGGAATGACATACACCATTTTCTTTCTGATAAAACTGAATCTTCTCATCGATGTCAAACCAGTGCTACTGGACTCTCCTTTCTGTCAAGTTGCAAAGCAAAGCTGTGTTGCCACTGAGTAGGTCGCCTATAAAATAAGATTCTTACTTTGAAATGTCAAAAAATTTGCCAAATAATCCTAATTGGTATCAACACACTTTTCTTTTTCTAATAAAGATGATTGGCTTGATGAAATACATTAGGGAACTAGAACTTTCTTCCTTTGTCCTTCAAAAAAAAATAGTTGCTACCAATTAACAAATATTTGCAATGCTAACTTTCAAATACAGCTGGGCAAAAATGGACAGCTAATGAGCACAGCATGGCGATCCAAGAATTAAGAAACCAATCGGACCTGATTCTCCAATAAAAGGCAGTGCTTTGCTGTTACCTGTTGATGATCCATCCCAGTAAGCTAAGAATCCAGACTCTGAGATAATCAAATCACTCTGAAATTTTAACCATAGTTTGTTACTATGAGAGATAATTGTTGGAGGGAGATTTGAGCCACAGTATATTCCCAGCAATGGTGAAGTTTCATAGCCTCCATCCCTGACAGAATACAGAAAAGAAAATGGGTTAGGTTATTGATAACATGACTGTATAAATGTTTAACAACATTTGCACTTTGGGATTACAAATATTAGCAGCTTATAAAATCAATCAACTTCTCTCAAAAATACTCTATAATACACACTTTCAAATGTTTTATTTTAGTGTTAGAATAACAATGATGAATCACTGTCATTTATGCTTGACGTGGTATTTTATACAAGCAATTGCAAAATGAAAGAATGTGTTTAATCTTTATCTAAACTAAAGCCTCTGACAAATGTGTCAGAGTAAACAAGACCAGGAACTATAATTACTAACAATATAAACAAATGCTTAGCTGGGCATTGTGGTGGGTGCCTATAGCTCCAGCTACTTGGGAGGCTGAGACAAGAGGATGGCTTAAGCCCAAGAGTTTGAGGTTGCTGTGAGCTGTGACACCACAGCACTCTACCAAGGTGACATAGTGAGACTCTGTCTTAAAACAAACAAACAAAAACACAACATAAACAATGCATGGTGTGCCTTGGGTGCGATGAGAACAGGAATGATTTATTAATAGAGATTTATTTTATAGAGATAACTTATTTGTTTTCTTTATATAAAATTCCCTCTAATTTGGAAATTTTTTAAATGTAATGGATCATATTTGATATATTTAGCAAAATTCTAGAAATATTTACTTTCCTAAGAACTTCTAGGGTCTTAAATCTAGTTCATAATTTGTAGCTTTTTCAAAACAAAGTTAAAAAATAAGGAACCATTCAACATCAAAGTCCAGGGATTAATTTCTATAAACTAAGAAAATTATATAATTTTAACATGATAGAATACAATCATGATTTGTCGTTTTACACATTTGTTTACATCACAGAATAAAACATACTATAAGATTCTTACTTTGAAATGCCAAAAAATTTGACATACATGCACATTAAAATGATCAGCCTAATTTAACTTGATATAATAATACAGGGAGATGACGATGTATAAGTTAACTTAACCTTTGCTGCAAATACAACTTTTTAAACACAAAGTGCCAAATAACGAAAGAAAAATGCCTTGTATTGAAATTATTAAGCCTAGACTTTTATTATTCAAATACAAAAAAACTTCATGAAAAACTTATGGCTGCAATCCTGCTATCATTTTCGTGATATAAGAAGATGAAATAATTAGCAAACAGCCTACGTATAATGAAACTATTCAACAATGGCAAGTATTCACTTCAGAGTAGTAAAGAACAGTTTTCTTTGTCCAAATAAAATCTGTAGTCTATTTTCAAACATCCCAAATAAAAGAATCACTTCAAAATAACCACATATTACTCAATTTTTTATATTTTTCTAAGCCAGGCTTTGAATAACGAACTTTATCTCTTGCAAAAGAGTGCAAAGCAAGGAGCTTTACAGAGAATTTCAATAATTTTTTCTTCATCTAGGAAAGTCCAGAAAAGATTATTAATGACAACAGATGATAAAAATGATTATAGTAAATAAATAAGGCTGCTTGCCTGATTTCCAAAAAGTCTGAATGACAGTTTCCACCAACGGCTTCCTCCAAGGAGAAGTTGGTGAAGTGCAGGGCAATCTGTTGGCTACTCTCCACTATGATCCTATAAATGCATTCCCAGTTGTCAGGGTAATTATTGGGGTAGTTTGGAGATGTTAATGTCCCAGATTCACTGGTGTGGTCTTCCAAACACGCTGCCAAAAGAAGCAGACCACAAAAGAAAAAATTGGAAAATATTATGCCATATTTATAATACATTCAGGGATATATATTTTATTTATTCGTGCCAAAGTATTTGATTTCCCATAGGCCATTTTGGAATATTCAAAGAATGCTTTCACATGTTGAAAACTCAAAGGCAAAATAACTATTATCAGTAAACCTAAGCTATGTACCGGAACTTGTTACGTCTACTTTGAGTGAACAACTTTTTAAGTCTTGGAAGTGTTAGAGGTTTTCTAATCTGTGCAAATTACCACAAATCTTAAAAATTAGGCTGAGTTACAGAAATTAGAGAGGGGGGCCTAGAAATAAGTCAGTTGTGTTCCTCACGTGAGCCTCCTTTAAAATGGTTTTCACCAAAGTCTGAGCATATGAGAAGTGATGAAGCAAGTGACTCAGCCATGGGAGGAAGAGTAAGAGGACACCAGACTTGGGGATCAGAGTGACCTGGAATCAAAGCCCTTCTCAGACATGGACAAATTGGGCAACTTTGGGCAAGTTATTTCACCAATCTGAGCCTTACTTCCCTCATCTCTAAAATGGAGAGGTTTATTACCTTTAAGTGTAGGTATGAGTCAGAGATACTCCAATTAAAGAGCTCAGCCCATGATATGTACTCAGTAAATGACAGTAATCATCCTAATTTTTCAAAATGGAACAGGTATAAAATAATCATAAATTATGAGGATTAAATTAGATCATTCACATAAAACATCTAACATTGTACCTAGACAATTTTATGTCCCAAGTAAATATCAACTATTCTAATTCAATAGTTTTAACTTTACTCATTCAGTTCTTCAGACTCCATATTTACTAACCAACCCACTCAAGCTCCTATACTCTACACACCTGAGCTATTTCACCAACACAGTCTAGTTCAAATGCATTTTTAATCTATTTCCCATTGTATCCAGGAATAATCTAAAGCTAGGGTCCAGGAGTAGACAGAGCTCTCTGAAAAGTTTTGAGGAGAATAAACTATAATGCATATACTTTATTGAGAATAAACTATAATGCAAGTACTTTATTGTGAGTTTAAAAAATGAAGATGTTTAGGTATGCTGTTTTTCTTTCTTTCTTTTTTTTTTTTTGCAGTTTTTTATTTTGGCCAGGGCTGGGTTTAAACCCACCACCTCCAGTATATGGGGCCAGCACGCTATTCCTTGAGCCACAGGAACCACTGGGATGCTGTTTTTCTAAATGCTCCTGTGTAATCATACTCAGAAAAGAAATGGGGATTCACTGGTATTGAAACCACAGAGCCACATGGAAAATATTATAGGCTCTACTATCTCTGTGTGGCTCTCAGAGTAGTAGGCATTTACCAAGGACTTGATTTTACTTCATTTTAAGCAACAAGCAACCAAGCATTTACTTCATTGAAGGACTCCACAATGATATTCACCACCAAGCATGGAAAACTATACTTTTCAATAATCTGCTAAACTATTTCTGCAAGTGTGAAGACAGGCAGGAAAGCAGGAAGGAAGAGAGAGAAAAGGAACAAGAGATAGAGGAAGAGATGATACCAAGGATGGGGAAGAGGGATAGAAAGAGGAAGGAAGGGTGTAGAGATGATACGTTAAATATTTCAGACTATTTCAGACCCGGTAATGAGTATTACTAACATAAAAATCCATGGATCAATGAACTTTAAATGAAAGCTATAACCAGTATCCCTCGGAGCTGACAGACTTTGACCCACACGCAGACAGCTTTAGCCAATACATCAAATATTTAGAGTAAATTACCCATTCATGTCACTGGTTCTTAAAGAGATAATGTTCTTTGCTAAATCCACTCTACTCCCAGAGGAGAAATACAATTGTTTTCCACATCTCTGATGTAGCTTAGTTAGTTAGGCTGCAGGAGAATGTTATGCCCAGTTTTTGTTGTTTTGCTTTTTTTTTTTTTTTGAAGAATGTTATATTTAATAGCAGGTTCCCAAGTAAAGAAACCTAAAATAATGACATTTTCAAGCAACAACAATGAATGGTTTCCCTTCGCCTTGCCCATAATGCAGTTCTGGCACAATTGATGGGACTTTGTTAGTCTCTCTTGAAATTGCTGTTTGCTCACTGAGCTTCTTTTCTCTTGCTGTCACAAAGGTAAACTACAGCCCCTGGTGTGTTTAAATGATCTTCACACTGTTTACTATATCCTAAATGCTTTACCTAAAAGGTGCTTATCCTCCAATATACCCTTTAACAAATAAGCTCTTACTCATCATTTAAGGTCATGTTCAAATACCACTTCTCCTGTGAAATCGTTCTCAACCAAGCAGAATTAATTTCTCTGTGCTCAATAAAATTTTATGAAAAGAGCAAATTGAGCCTTGAACATATAGTTTATAATTGTTTTTATGTAAGTATGTTTACTACTTACATAAAGTAGTCTCAAGACTATTAGGTCTTGAGATGTTTAAAAAAGGTCTTTTTAACCATTATTAGCTGTCACTACAGTACCTGGTCCTGATTAGGTTCCAGTAAATATTTGTTAAAATTATACAAGATCTGACAATTAAGTTCATGGATTTGCCATCACTGTACAAATAGCTCAGAAAAGTTTCATAACCTTAGTGTATCAGTGTCTCAAAGCTGTGCCCGATCAGCATGTGACAGGGTCTTGCTGACTGGTGGTCATTATTGTTGTTATGACAATGTAGGCACTTAAACTAGAGAATGACCAAACACTAAATTTCTTGTTAAACTCACAAGAGTGGAAGTGAAAGCAGGGACATGGTAGTTCAAGTTTATGGGGATAATATCATGAAGAAAATGGCAGTGTGAAAATGGATTAAATGTTTTTCTGAGGGAAGAGAAATTGTCACTGATGAAGAGAGGTCAGGACAGCCAGTAACAAGCAGAACTGATGACAACTCTGCACTTCATCAAATTGTGTGTCAAAATCATTGGCTGACTGTGAGAAGCACAGCAGACCCAGCAAACACTGATAGAGAAACAATTAAAATCTTAACTGAAAATCTTGACACGAGAGGCTCTTGTATCATGACAATGCACCAGCTCACACGACACTGTCTGTGACAGAGTTTTTAGCCAGTAAACAAATAATTGCATTGGAACACCCTCCCTACTTACTTGATCTGGCCCCCAATGACTTTTTTTCTTTGTCTGAAGATAAAAATATTGAAAAGAAGTCACTTTGATGATATTCAGGGCATCAAGGTAAATAGCTCTGATGGGCATTCCAGAAAAAGAGTTCCAAAATGCTTTGAAGGGTGGACTAGGACCTGGAATCAGTGCACAGCTTCCCAAGGGGAGCATTTTGAAGGTAAGTACGGTGATATTTAGCAATGATGTATGTAGTACCTTTTCTAGGATGAGTTCAGTAACTTAATTGTCAGATTTTGTTTAGTAACATCTCAGAAAAATTCTTTCAAAACACAAATTGCCCAGGCGGCTCCTGTGGCTCAGCGAGTAGGGCGCCGACCCCATATACCGAAGGTGGCGGGTTCAAGCCCAGCCTCAGCCGAACTGCAAAACAAAAAAATAGCCGGGCGCTGTGGCGGGCGCCTGTAGTCCCAGCTACTCGGGAGGCTGAGGCAAGAGAATCGCTTGAGCCCAAGAGCTGGAGGTTGCTGTGAGCAGTGTGACGCCACGGCACTCTA